>WJFB01000357.1:0-69656 GCA_009870185.1 Pygmarrhopalites habei | reverse complement strand
GTCACTTATTGCACCAACTATCATGAAGGGTTCAAAAAAGTTCTCCTGTAACACTACCCTATCTTGAGGAATTTATTTTCCGTGTTTGATGTAGCACAAATTTCCTGTTTCCATTGGTATTATGTAGACCAACTAATGCCTCGTCGATTGTCACCACAAATTCACACTTTTGACCACATAGGAATCGGTCATAAAATTTTGGACAAATGGTCTTCCTATTTTGACGGTGCTTCAGTGGATACGAGTTTTCAGCTGTTTCCTCTCGTTCAATTTTTTAATTAAATTACTCACAGGACCCCGGGACACTTTAATTTTACTGGCAATTTGTCGTTGTGACAATGGATTCCTTACCGAGGTCATGGAGTCGATTTTTGTAACCTGTGACCTTTTGATGAGAAAGCGGGGGTATTTTCTTTTGGGATTTTCTTGTCCTTCTGATTCACCTTGACGAACAATTCATTTTTTTGAGTACCCGATAGACTGTCCTACGAGAAACCGGAGAATTTTGATTTTTACACGACCTGACCATGTCAATAGGACTGAATCTTTCGGCGGAAAGAGTCAAAATGCGACCTTCGACTTGTCGGTCAATTTTTGGGGTCATTTCTTGATTATTATTATTGAAACCAGTCGAAAACTAACCACAACTAAATTTATAACCGGCGGTGTGAGTTTCATGACCGATCACGGCAGGGGGGAGCCCCAGTCACCATTTTAAAAGTGTATCAATAAAGTCTGATCACCCTCTGTATTTAACATCTCCAGTATAGCTTTTCCTTGTACTATGTATTGTATACGGTATATGGAACAAACACACAAGTCCACTCTTATCTCCTCCTCTTGCTTTATGGCCTTTGATAAATATGGAGAGAGAGGAAAAAAGAGAAGAAGACTCAGGAGCCTTCTAAAAAAGCAAATTAACGACAAATGACAGTAGTAGTAACTTGGAAAGGACAACATCTAACAAACATATCCCCAGTTTTATTCATCTTTGTTCAAGGACCAAAATGGACATTTGAACTCCTGCCATCCACACACGCACACTCACACATAGAATCCAATTTTTAACTGCAAGTATTAAACTTTCTATTTAGTGACACCGTCGAGTTTTTTTGCCTTTTTTAAAAAAAGCATGTTAATGAAAAAATACAAATGCGTCATACTAATGAGCTCCCACAAAATAACATGAACAGGAATAAAAGCGGAGGCAAATTAAGTACGATACTACAATTAGTTTTAATGTTTTACCATCTAGACAATTTTTACTAATGAGAAATAAAGGAATTTTGTAATGAATATTTGATTCATAATTTGCATTCTAATTTTTACACGATAACTCTACATCTAGAAACAAAATTGAGATTTCCCTTCTATTTAACCAAACAGTTAAGAGACTTATTACCAAAATCTTTTAAATCTACAATCGTTTGATTGCAAATGTAAATACTGATAATTCTTATTGCTGTTTGAGTAACTTGACTCTTGAACAAAAGATTTTCCTTTCCTACTGCATGTGATATCTTATCTCTCCATTCCCTGTAATTTCTTCAATTGCTTAAATCCTGAATAAATTTACTACAATACAAGCCATCTCTTTTAACTCCTTTTCCTCCCATTTATTCAGCATGCCAAATTTACTCTCCCCATACCTACCTGTACAAATATCCTCAATATTTGCAAACACTGCAAAATGGAGGAGGATAGTGAATGGAAATTACAATGAACCAAAGAGATGTAAAAAAATTGTTCAAATTGCTCGAGACTAAAAAAATACAAATTGCATCAAAGGAGAGACAAGGAGAGAACCTGAAAGTTAAAACCTCTCGATTGACAAATACATACAAATATGTGATATAATCTCGTTCTATCAATTCAACCAGAGGACTGTGAGCCATTGCCAAACACTTTACAAGCTCCACACACACAACCAATACACACACCGTGTCTCTCTCCACATATACACACACACACACACACACAAAGAAGAGTGCTAAAACAATGTAGAGCTAAAGTCTGAGGAGTAGAGAGTAGAATTTTCCCCTGCAGGGCAAATATTTTTTTGCAGACATACCTTGTCCTATAAATTTCATTTTGTTTTTATATCCATGTTTCTCATGGAGCATCATAAATTTTGAAGGAGTCTCCTCTCTATCCATTATCCCCCTAGTACCAGTGTGTGTGTGTTTGTATGTACTCACAAAATAATAATACTGTCACAAATCCATTCATGACTTTTCTTCAAGTTTCAACTATTCCCCTTTTCCAAATTGCAAATCTCAATCTCAAGATTTTTGCTCAGTCTCATCTTTTTGCTTTGCGTGGAAGATCATTGTTTTTATCGTGTAAGCAAATATATGGATGATTTGATGTTTTGATTGGTGTGCCGATTTCTTCCTCCCCCTCCCCCTCTTCTTCTGTGTTCTTGTTATTGTTTGACTGTCTGTTTGTTTGTTTGTACATAGTCAATTATGGGATCATAAATGGAAGGGAGGATAATATGACAATTAAATTGGAGAGACTCTCAAAAATTCAAAGAGACGACGAGGGAGTCTCGTAAAATTAGTGGAATTTAATATCATTACCCTCTTTCCACCGCTTCAGAGTTAATCCAATATTTAATAATGCAATACTACTCTGCTGTGTGTGTCATCGTGTTTGTCTCACGTATTTACTCCTGAGTCACACACAAGAGAGGGTTGATGATGACGTTTTGGTTGGGGAAGATCATCAAATTAAATCATCAATTAGACGATAGTTCAAGTTAATGGACTTTGTTTTAGTACTAATATAAATTAGTTATACTAGAAATACAGGACACAACTTAAATAATGCCAAACTTGAAAGTTCAGGTTAAGTTGGCTGTGTGTGTGTAGGTGACAAATGGTTGATAATCTGCATAAGGATATAATTCTCATTTTTTTCTCTCCATCTTTCTCTCTCTCCGAGGAGAGGATTCTTTTTTACTTTATCGCATTCGCAATGAAGATTAACAATGGAGGCTACCGGAAAATTTATGATTCCTTCCTCAAATTCATTGACGCTCCTCCTGGGCTCCCATAACCAATGAAACAACAATAAATAATTAGTGATTAATCTAGAAACGAGACGATAAAATCTGTCTGTTCTGCTCTGCTCTTTCCCTACTTGTGTAAGATGTGTGTTTGTGTGTACAACCAGTAATTGCATTATTTTGCTACAATGGCGGATAGACCTTTGACTGTTTATTTCTCTCTTCTTTACCAACATTAAATGGATGTATGTGTGTGTGTGTGCTGTTTGCTTGTGTGTAGTTAACTGTGAATTGGGAATGCGAAAGGATTTTTGCGTCGACAACTGACAAATCGACTGCAATGAGAAAAGTGGCTCACATGTCACACACACACACGATGCACTGCAGCACTTGGCTTGGGTCATTAACACTTCCCAAAAGTCGAGTCATCCGTGTGTTCAGTGTGTGTGTGTGTGTGTGTGTGTGTGTGTGTGTGTTTTGGCTCATGTTAAATTACAATGCTGGGGGTGATAATGACGCTTTGGGGTGACGTAGGTGTGAAACATCATTTTTAATTGAGATTAAATGAAGAATTTTTTTGTAGTGGGCTAATATCTTCATTTATTTCCTCATGAGTCTCATAGGCTAAAAGTTCTTTTTGGAATTTGAACAAAAGAAGAAAAAAGTGAGAAAAATGACTTTGTAATAGACTGCAATTTGTGGAGAATTATTTAAACACGGACGTTATCATTAAGTGCGAACTAAACTGCCGTTTTTCTAAACAATAATTATTATGGAAAAAAATATTTTGAGAATATTTAAAATAATTATAGAGTAAAAAAATTAGATTGTTCCTTTTTCAGTCTTTCTCTCACAGACAAAATAGATATGATTTCAAAAATAAAATAAATTGAAATAAGTTGGATCTCACGTTCTTATCTCCTACACACACACACAACAGACAAAAGACTCAACTGCGGCACTTCTTTCCTTTTATTTTTAAGAGTCGACTCAGATTTCGACTTAATTATTGTCTACATGGTAGGAGTGGGAGATAAGGAGGGATAAAATTTATATTTATATTCAAAAAACATCCACTTACTCGTACATTCGATATGACTCTCCTGTGTGAATGCCAATTAGACTTTTTTGGTTGTCTCTATGCCTGTATGTACGGTATGTACCGCGGTGTGTGTGTGTGAACTAAGTAACCAGCATATCTTGGGAGAAACAGGAAAAGTTGGAATTGTAATACAACAGTCAGAGTTAAATGTGGTAATGTATGTCTGTGTGTGTGTACTGCTGTGCCGTGGGTTGTGTCATGTGTACTATCATTGTGTGTGTGTGTGTGAACGTGGAATGAAATGATATAAGGAGTAACACTGGTAGCTGTCGTCTAGTTTCGTACAGTAGCTTTAATTACCTATCAGTCTCATCTAAGTTACAGGACCAATTAGATCGACAGCCTTTTGCAATTAACTCGAGGAATTTTAGCTTTGAGTGTGTGCGTGTGTGTGTGCCTCTGCCTGAACCTCTCTACCTTCACTATTATTACTAAATAATTTACTTTGTATCTGTGTGTCACTGTCTTTTCCTCCACACACCAAGTGTACGAGTCAAGATTGTCTTTTTGGAGGGGAAGAAGGTGTGTGTAGTAAGAGAGAGAGAGAGGGGTACACCTTTTTGGATACTTATATCTACACTTCTAAATGTATCACAGAATGATGATTATCACAAGTTGGAAGCAGTTAGCTCACTCTTTGTCTCTCCTTCTCTTGTGGCCGGCATTTTGTTTGACTCCCTGTCACTTTTACCCTCATCTTGACACATCCTACACAAACATACAAAGTACACAGTCCGCACACACACACACACAACCTATCTTATAATGACTTGACTCTCTTTCTAATGTTTCATTCTCTCGAAAAAGGTCCTCTTAGTCAGTCATTTAACGCTCATTTTCATTCTCTATCTCCCTTTCATGTCCAACTGTTTCAAGTCCCCTCCTCCCCTTCCTTTGTTTGTCTTTCTTTGACCTATCTATGAATGTGTATCACTTTCAATAGATTTGAACAACACTGTGCAAACTCAATTTGCTGGACAATGTGTAGAAATAATTAGCAAAATCATTTTGAGACACAAAAACACACGCCACACACACACCCAGACACAGACTGTGTTTGTGTGTAGACAAACAGAGTTGAGGGTCGGATGTGGGCTCAAATGAACTGAGTAAAATTCAAATTTTGTAATACATAGTCATAATTTTCCATTGTTAATTTTTGTCTTGGTCATATCCTATCCATACGGCATGTGTGTGTCAGACAGAGAGACAGAGAGAGAGTGGGTAGAGATTTGACGTGAGTACAATTTAAGAGAAGAAACCATTTACAGAAATAATCATAATAATACTTGTATATGTTTTCTTCTTATTAATGAATTCCAGGTAATAATAGTTGTGTACGTCTGAGTAAACTGTTCAGTCTGTGTGTGTGTGTGCGTACATTTCCAAAAGCAAAGGGGAAGAGATGCGGGAGAATCGTAAAATCTTATTATTTATATTGTGGATGATATTGAAATGACGCAATTACACGAAGAGAGATGAAAATATTTATTTGAAGACAACTATATTATCTCTCAACTTTTGTACTCACAACTAATCAACATTGCAATGGAAGAGAGAGAGAGAGAAAGAGAGAGGAGGACCACCAAAGAATCAAATGTAAATCTCTTTCTATCATCCTCTTCTCTTCTTCTCATTCTGCTGATTATGATTCCCTCATGTAATTTAGTTAAGAAACGAGAGGGAGAGAGAGAGAGAGAGTAAAAAAGTTGTTTGTTGCATGCAGAGCAATGAATCTTCATCTTAATCGTACGTGGAGTAAAAATGTACATAAATAAATGAAAAATAATTACGATGATCTAGTCATAATAAATGCGAATATTATGCAGAATTCTGAAGACCCTCTCTCCCCCTCTTTGTCTATGTCTGTGTGTTGTGTGTGTGTCGTGTTTCTCTAGAAAGGTAATCTGTACTCTTTATCATTCTATTACTTATATAATTTAATAAATTATATCGTGAATTGGAAACATCATCAGAGGAATTTCAACAAATGGAATTTTTTCCATCCTCCTCCCCTCCCCTCCTCACATGACATATTATGATTACAAGTCCAATAATTAGTTAGTTGACTGAATGATGATGATCATGAAGAGGCACAACGGGAATTACAGTGAGAGTTGAAAGAGCTCTCTTTTATTCTCTCTTTTCTCTCCATTTATGATAGACAGGATATTAGCCAGAACGCCAATGGAAAAGATTTTTGAATTTATAAAAAAAATGTGCAAAATGTAAAAGGACTTGCTTCCTTTGAAAGATGGGGAAGAGTGGAGTGAGATTGGTTAATTTATTCCACGGCTTATGATAATTACTACCTTGATTAGTACGCAACTCCTCTTTCTTGGTTCCTTGTCTCATCTCGTATCATCAAACAATACAGAGGGAAGATAAGAGAGAGAGAAAGAAAAGGTGGGGAGAAACAGGAGAGCCGGAGATCAAACGATAGAAAGGACAACCTTGAATTGGCAATACAAACAATTTGACGCCAACTGACCATATAAAATTGAATTAGCTAAACACACACACACACATTGTATTTACTGACCAAGGAACAAACGACCGTTTAGGCTACTTGCAAAAATATTTATGGCTATATTAAATTTGTCTGCTACCCACTTACTCCTTGTATTTGGATGGGTGTTTTTTGAGAAACGAGTCCGTTGGAATTCCAAATCAGAGATAATAAATCCTCAAGATTTAATCATTCATTTTTAATAAAAAGTACATTGCATACACACAAAAGTAGTTGTAGGGGTGATGGCGTGGACAGGTAAAAAACAATTAACAAACGTCAACAGCTGCTACTCCTTTTACACCCTCGTGTGTGTGTGTGTGTCTGTACTCTGTATAATTTGTACAGGGCAAAGCCAAGTTTATTGATTTCCAGGACTCTCAGCCAGTTGCAAAGACTTGTCTTGACGTATTGAATTTTTTCGAGTTTTATTCCCACGTAAGACAGATGCTTGTAATTGTTTTTAAGAAAAATAATTGTGATTTTTTTGCAGTACATATTAATTTGCAATTTTCTTTCTCCTCCTCCTCCCTGCCAATTTGGGCTGACCAAATTTGTCAATTTAAAGAGGATGAAGATGGCCAATAAGGAGGGAGAGAAGATGCTCTGGATTTTATTGATGGAGACAGTTCATCGTGGTTTGGGTATAACCTGAAAAATAAACTAGAATATAAATCCTTTAGAAAACTGTGTGTGTGGCTGTGTGTGCGTGTGTGGAGATGGTCTGGTTGTGCGGAGAGTGCATTAGTTGTTTTAATGTGATTTTAATCAATGTTGAACCTGACCATAGATGGTAATTTGATGAAGTTGTAAGGTTTCCGGATTGAGCAGTGAATGTCAATTACTGATAGTTTAAAGGTATTTTAAAGATATTTTTGTATTCCTCCTTCTCAATTAACCCAAGTCATTCTATCGAGATTCGTCGATGGTGGTGGAGGTGGATTCTCCTCTTCTTCTTCTTCCTCATCAACATCATCGGCCCTCATTTAGAATGACGTGGAATTTTGTGGATGTTGGTGGATGCACCATTAAAGGACAGTAGACGAAATGGAGAAGGAGGAAGGAGACATGAGGACAAAAAAATAGTTTGCAATAATAAATAACATTGAGAGGTGGAGGAGGAGAGAGAGAGTAGAGTATGCGGGTGGATAACAGGATGAACTTATAAGAAGCGAATTAAACGAGGATAATGGAACGCTTAAATCTTTTGACTCTACATCGACTCTGTGACTACTTAATAAAATACTTAATAGAATGACTACAAAAGGTCACCTAATGACACACACATGAATGTTCAAACTTTTCCTGGTAGAAACGCATTGATCAGCTTCTTCTAATTGTGGAACAATTTAAAATTTTTGACTGTAATATACAAAAATGGTTGAAAAATTCGTACCCATTTCTATTGCAAATATTAATGAAAAATTGACAAAATTTCTAATTAAATTTTTTGATTGGTAGTCATTTGTCTAGTGTGTACAGAATAGAATGTCGAATTGACTACTACAAAGCGATTCATGTCATGGAAAACCTTCACCCAAAGTTAGAGGCATTCATGGAATGAATTTTTGCATGCAATCCTCCTCCTCCTCCTCTATCTGTACTGAGTATTATGCGTGTCAGGTTCAAGACTCAAAAAATTCAAATTATCTATTACACCAGCTCAAAGAAGGGATAGGATATAAGAAGGGAAATAATATATATGGCAAAACCATGGAATTTTATTACCACAAATCTGCAAAAAGAAAAAAAGTTGTCAATCTCATGATTCACATTTGCTGATTCAAATTGGAAATAAAAATTGAAGGATACATAACATGTGAGCTACTACTTACCTTTATTATACAAATCCAAGGTCTGTCTTACAAACTTTGTAATACAGGCTTTTGTACACACACACAAGTTTTTGTTCCATGTGTGTGTGTGTTTATGCCCGTGTTTGATTTACCTACATTCCTATAGTTATCCAATAAACTAATGTAGATTAGTTTGTGTGTGTGTGACTCCCACGGCAGCTTGGACATGCAGAGAGTCACACACACACAAAGAAACTGGACGCTATTGTGTGTATACCCACTTGGTAGTAACATGTCCGGTGTTACCTACCACCACGACGTTAAAAGATCTAGTTTGATAGGAAAAAGGTTGAAAATTGGACACTTTAGATTTTTTGTCTGGTTGAGCACAACATTTCATCGCTTTCGTCCACCTCTTCCTTCTCCTCCTCTTCTCAAAATGCTCTCAAAAAAATCTTGAAAGTTCCAGTTGTTTTTTCTTATATTATTACCCTCATGTTAACCCTTTCCCTCTTCTACGTAGCCACTCTGTCAACCTCAGTATGCACGACATGAATATAAGTCTCATAGCTATGAGTGTACACGTATACAAATGTGACAGTGTACATTTATAGGAAATCTCGGCATTTCGTACTCCTTTCTTTTGATTTAGTCTATGTCCCTTCATGAGGATGAACAGTACATTATGTAATGTACAGAAAACAAGAGAGTATGTAATGCACAAGTGTTCTGTGGTGTGGAGAAAAAGAGTCCAGAGGTAAGAAGGAGAGAGAGAAGATTTAATGACGTACATACAAAGTAATTGAAGCAAAAGCCTCCCTCCTCCTCCCAACCCCAAAAGCCAATTCAGGTAGCTCCTACCAAGACATTTGGCGGAGGTAATCGAAAAGTAATAAATTTCTCCACAAGAAAGAATGTCCTTTCAACAAACTGGTTCTCAATAAGATTATCAGCCCTACACCATCAAATTGCAGAGTGTACGATAGAGAGAGAAAGACCTTAAACCCGAAATGTGGAAGGAAGCAGCGTCTCAAGATTTCTTATACCTACAATGTAGGTACTACATTCTATATCTCTCTCTCCATTTCCTTATATGTTCCTACAGGATAGAGAGTTCTATCGCATCTCTTTCTTAAATACCTCGTTTATATTGTTCTTGTCATTTGAGAGGGGACGAGAGGGAAAGAGAGAGAGGAAAGTCCAAGTGGACCGTTGCAACGTTGTACAACGTGGTTTAATGTAGGAAGACAGTCTTTCTAGAGAGATGGAAAGGAAGGTGGTAAAAATGTGGGGAGCAGAAAGGGTTTCATAATATTATCAATTTTATGTTCAAACTCAAGCGTTCTCTTGTATACCTCCACGCATACAATGTGTGTGTGTGTAATTCAAATTGGGAGGGAAGATATTTTGATGATTATTCACATACACAAGTGCAGTCAACAGTTTTGAAAGGATTAAGAGTTTTATGTATTGAACATATATACGTATGAAGTATATAAATATACTCAATGAATATTGTTTGCTTGCACTCTCTTTGTTTCCTTCCAGGCAAAATGGTTGATGGGTCGGCTCCTCATGTGATGGCCCTTCATTAATAATAGTTGGTTAATACACAGTCCGTCATAAGACTGAGTCAAAGTCAGGGAGAAAGGAAAGAGAGAGACAGGGACTACCCACATAAAAGTTTGGGAAAAAATCAACAGCCTTTGTCATAACTAATTATTATTACAAAACTATGCATGCAGTTTTCATCTCCTCTTCCACTCCTGACTCTTCTCAACTTGACTTCTTCACATCCTCTTTTTATCTGTAGCTGTATTGTATGTGTGTGTGTGAGCGTGTCAGATGTCTACATCCCTGCACTTGAAGAACTCTCTCTCTCCTCCTTCCACTGACTGACTGTGAGCAATCTGATGCACTCTGAGACTAGAAACAAGTGAGACTGAGTTGTTGTAGAATGAGTAGGGCCAGTTGTTAATCATGATGATTATTGTTGGTTCAATAGTTACGGCTTCCATGTTCATCACTAATATACCTTATTATGCTTGTAAGAGAGAGAGAGTGTGTACTCTCTACTACGTATGTATGTAACGTAATGTGTGAGGGATTAAAGGTCGAGAGATGCTGAACGGGTAATTCGCTAGCCACAAAAGTTCACTCTTTCCCTTGTGTAGATATACACACTCACACAGATACACAAGCATCTTTGGACTGTAAAGCGAATTGTTGATGTCTATAATGTTTATTTCAACAACATTATATACCCCCACATAAAATGATGTAAGGAATTATAAATCATTTGTTCATTGTCTCTCCCTCTTCCTATTAGACCATTTAAAAGATTTCCTTTTTCTACCTACGCCGATTTACAATCTCTTCTCTCTTCTCTGTGTGTACACCAGCAGTATAGCGATGCAGGGATATGTGTGTGTGGATAGTGTGAATGATACATGTGTGGTGTGCGATTCAATGATTCATTTGAGTTTTGTTAAAGCTAATGACAAGTCAAGTGATGAACTAATTAGACAAAAAAGCTGTGATTTCCTTCACCTTTTCTGGTGGACTGGGGTGTGTGTGTCTTCAGTGTGTGTGTGTTAGTGTGTTTGGATGACGTGTACGTGAGTGAGAAGTTGAAATCTGTAGCTCATTAAAATTTAAATTAACAACACACACACACACACAAACACCACTGTTTCTTTTTTCCTATATTATTGATGGCCTCTCTCCAACTTCCTCAAGTAAAATGCTCATTTAGGTAGTAAATTTGTGTGAGTGTGTGTGTGTGGATGGAGGTAAAAAAAGCAAGTTGATGGATGATCTCTCGCCCTGTTTTGAGTGTGAGTGTGTCTTCTTTGATAATTGTAATGGATACCCTCAGCTTCTGCACAAAAATACGGAGAGTAGTATTTGAATTGATGAATGTAGGAATTGAATAATAAAGAGAAAGAGAAGAGAGAGGGATTCACGATGGAATCCAATAAATATACAGAGAGTTTGGGTAGAATAATTGCGCGTTTGCACGCAATTAAATTATTGGATTTGAGTCAACTTTCGAGGGAAAAGTAATGAAATAATTTTTGACGGTACACAGCAAAGTGTGCAGTTGAATGCAAATGGTGGCTAATTGCAATGTACAATAAAAATTTGACAATGTATAACGTACATCTATCCACACACACATTAAGTATACATAGTTATACATACACAACCTTTTACTCTATATTCCCACTCTTCCAAGCTATTCAATAAATTGCACACACATACACACAAAATATTTGTCTGTAGATTTGCTGCTGCTGAAATTTAATTGATGGTTAATTCTCAAAGTTATTGTATGATCGTAAGTTAATTGGTAATGAAGCTCAGACAGGTTTATGAGAATCATCTGTGTTGTGTTGGTGTGTGTGTGTGTGTTGTTGTTGTTGCCACAAGGAATTTTGATACATTTTTTTACACTAGGTAATTATAATTAATTAATGTAACAAAAAGAATTAATTTGAATAATATTGCTTTGCATGTACTCCTTTTTTTCTCTTTCAAATGTAATTTGATCTCGTATATAATAACTACAAAACTATCCACACAACAGCTTACCTCCACACCACCACTACACACGTATACGTGTGTGTGTATACAGCGTGCAAACGGACAAAGTCATCTGTCAGATTCAGCTGAAAAAGGGAAAAATTCTTGTTTCATCTCTCTCTCTCTGCTAAACTCTTTTGCAGTCCTTGAGTCAATCCAATGCAAACTGAGACAGGGTATAAACTACATATTACTAAATAATAAATCCATTTACATGGGCACTCTTTCTCCCATTGCAATCTTGTGTTTGTTGGCCGTAAAAATGCCATTAGAATGCTCACTGGGAGCCACAACACAAGAAAGAGAGAGAGAGACACACACACACAAACACAGTAGAAAAATCAGGAGCGGACTCAATTAGAGATTATCTGTAAGAAATAAAAACTTCATCATTTAATGGAGAGACGTTCTTGATTATTGAAGACTAGGAGAAGCATTCTTCTTCTTCTCGAATATGTGTGTGTGTGTGTAGTGGAGGGAGGAGAGGAGTGTGAAAATATAACTGCGCGTCAAGTCATCATTTCATTTTGATGAGCCGCAATGAAAATGGATAGAAGGAAACGACGACGGCAGCATATTATCAATCAATCGAGATGATGCAAATTGCTCCCTTAAGCTAATTACTAATTGTGAGATTATCCACACACACATGTGTGTGTGTGTGTTGGTGAGAGACAAGGCTATATCACAGATATACAGACAGAAGATTCAAGGGCAGTAGAATAATTTTTCTAGAATAAAGAAATTGTAGTTAAATATTTTGTGATGTGTGTCTGTATTCTCTTCATCTCCAATTCCACGTCATCGCTTCACTCCTTTTTGTAATTACCGTGTTCAGAGGGAGAGCAGAAAAAAGCTAGTCTCTCCGAGAATTCTTCTCTTTAATTAAATCCATGTTGGGTGGAAACAACAAATAATTATTGCAGTACTTGTGTAATGTATTGAATCTTTAAATGCATTAGTCAGTTCAGCGTAGCCAGTATACAGCATTGGTATGCATGAGAGAGAGTGTGTGATGGTGTGTATTATCTGAGTTAAGAAAAAACGGATTAAAATAAAGTAGGGTCTAGTAAAGACAGAAATAAAATTTCAGATAATTAAGAATGTATTAAAAAAATTTAATTGGGATCCATTCAAACTGGTAGAGTGGAGTGGAGAAAGAGTTAAATAATTAGACTGAGATAAAAAAGAGAGTACTGTGAAAAGTCTCAACGACTTTTAAATTGATAAAAAGAGGGATTGGGTCTATAATGCGTGTGTGTGCGGTGTAGGTACTGTTGGCCATGAATCCTTACATAATTGATTACGATAGGAATCCAACTAAATTGTCCATTAAAGGACGATAGATTTGCGATTTTTTCTATATGAAAGGGAGATAAGGGGACATAAATCTTTACTTGTTTACCACAAAACGAATTTAATTTGGAGCAATGAATTACCCAAGTAGTACATAGTACAGTGTAGTTATAGTTCTTCCAATTTAATTCTGTTCAAATGGCGAGTAATAAAAATAGGCGGTATTTAAGTGAATTGTCCCTCAGGACACACACAAACACGTTACACTGTGAGAATCCACTTGAGATAATAATGGAGGGTGTAAAATAATGAAGGAAATGAACAGACGTCATTTTATTATTGGTAAATATTTTGCATTATCCTCCTCCTCATTATTCTGCGAGGGGACTTTTTCTCTCACATGGTCATGGTGTCGTCTAGCCAAATTGATTTCCAAATGAAAATCTTTTTTATAGGCGCTTGATTGTGTGTGCAATTCAATAAAATCAAATCAAAGTTGGTGAGAAATGGATCCTTTTATTCCTCTCCCACTCTTTTTCCCCTACAGTTTGTTTACCACATTTTTCATACTGAGATCTCTTGCAGTCTTCTCTCTCTTACATATGATGTGTAGTCACTCGATTTATGAAAATGTCAATGTCATGACACATGGCATCCTACGAAGAAGTGAAAATAATAATTACAGAAATTAACACGTCGTCCCTCTTATGCCACGATAAATCATGTGCCATTGGAAAGTTTTTTTGACGATTCTTATTTCAAGACATTTACGCAAAATTTGCTGAATGAAAAATGAATGAAAATACATGCTGTAACTCAGGAGAATCATAAGAATTTTTGAACGGATGACAAGATGTAGTTTTTGTATTTATTTTTTTTGATGTATAATAATTTATTATAATTATTACATGTACAGCTCGCAGTTTTAATATATATATATTGTATACATACATTGTGTTTGTATGTATTGTGTAATTATATAATGAGTTTAAATAAGGAACGGACTTGGTACGTACGTATTTGATTTTTTTTTGGTAATAATAAATACGCACACAGTACTAACACACTGTTTGTATCATATATATATGTGTATATAGTATGTCATAATATATATTTAATTTTTTTTGTGAATATTATTTGTCGAAGATATTTTTTTAATATATATTGTATTGTATAATAATTGTAGATTAAAATCACTCATTTAAAATACGTACACAAACAACAACAAAAAAACAACACAAGTTTTTCTCCCTCCACAAATCTTTTTCAGTTTATTTCTCTCACTATTTTTTTTCAAAAATCTGTTTTTCAATTCACCCATCACACTCCACTTTCCCCCTTCATAATGTGTGTATGTAGCACAGTCAAATTCACATAAAACTGTAAAGGTTCTGTCCTGGATTGTTGTAAACTGTAGACTTTTTATTGGATCCAGTTACCTCTTTTCTTCTTTCTACTTGGTTGTCATCATCAAAACATGTACAACGAAGGATGTGAGACAACGAAGCACAATCACGGTTTGAGAATTAATGTTTACTATATTTTAAATAGGATTAACCGTGTAGAGGAGGGAGTATCTTGACGATGGGGGAGACGACGATTAATTGTTTGTCATGGAGGAGGAGTTTCAAATTGTTTTGAAAACGACGATGCACTTTGTAGATCAATAATATAACAATAGTCATTATCATGTGTATGTGTATTTAAATGTAGGATTACATATTTATGTCCTCGCAAATTATGAAATTACACCCTCAGTTATCCCATAAGTATTCTTCACAATCTTCTTTTTATAACAAGACCATTTTATTTTGTGTGCCAGTCGGGGCTCTGACAATTGTGTGAGTAGTCAAGTGTAATAATAATTTAATAGGATAACAATAATAAAATAATAATAATGACAATAATAACATTAGTTAACCAATCATGGTGGGTCAACTCAAGTGAGACAGTTTCATTCTAGCCTAGACTCCTTTTTTTACCTTGTGTTGTGTCATGTGTGGTTTGTGTGTGTGTGGGTAGTCATTTAATTATTATTATTGTTCTGATAAAAGTATAACAGCTCCTTAGTCAATTTTTCTTAGCTGCTTTTTGTTGTGACTCTCTTTTATGAGTCCGATTGTATTTTCCCACACATCCACAGACACACACACAAATTGTTCAATATATTGTATATACGTGTGTGTATTTATGTTTCCCACTTTGCACTATTATTATTATAATAAATCGATCATGAAAACTAGAATCGGTTCATGGTACGTACATATTGTAATGTTATTAATACACAAAGTTTATTCCGAAGAATTATCATAATGTACTCTCTCTAATTTTTCTAATGACGGGTCAGACGAGGGGAGAAGAATAGGAGAAAAAATTAGACGAGTTTAATAAAAAATGCTACTATTGACTGACTGATGAGTTTGACTTATTGTAGAATAACTGTGTGTAGAACCAAGAGAAAAAATGAATACAAAGATTACATGTAGTGACCTAAATTAAATTAAAAAATACACAAATAAGAAATGAAATGTGAGATTAAAAAACTCATTCAGTTCTAGAAAAAATGCCATGAATTTTGAATAGGAAAGGTTAAAGGTTAACAGGTGGATTGTAAATGGGAGATTCTAATACAAGTCTCTCGTAGTTGTTCAGTTGGCTTCACAATTATTTTTGACAGTGTTGAATACATTTTTTCTGTTTGTTCATTTTTAACTTTAGTGTTGAACTTTGTAGAAATTCCTTCAGGATGAAAGAGCTTTGTGTGTGTGTGTATGAGTGTAAACTCAAAATAGAGGTCAGAGGAGAAAAAAATATATATCATGATCTCCTCCACGGACGAACAACGAACGATGACGAGGAGGATGATGATGACGTTAAAAAACAATCGAAGATTCTAGGAAATGGTCTATGTAGTTTGTTAATTTTTTGTTTTAAGAAACATACATTGATTACATTTTCTGGGGATTGAGGAGAGCGTTGAGATTGAAAGCTGCGTTTAGATGGGCTGATCGAGCTAAGAGAGAATTTGGATGTGCCATCAGAGGATTCATGGGGGGAAGGAGGCCACCCAGAGAAGGGGGGAGGAGAGGTCGGGCTGCGGCCAACCTTAACTTTTCTATTTCTGCCTCCTGGAGTCTTTTTGCCTTGGCTCGTCTGCAAAAAATAGCATAATAAAATCAAAAGATTAGTCTTCAATACGTTCAGGGGAGAATATGAAAGACAATCTCTTACAAAGAAACGCATGCAATTTTCATGTGGAAAAATTTGCATAAAAAATTGAATAGATATGAGCAAAATAGAAGAAGTAACAGTAGGAAAATAAAGATAGAAATAAAGAAAAAAATAAATTACCGATTTTGGAACCAGATTTTGACCTGCAAGAAAAAAACAAACGAAAATTAAATTTTATGACTCACCAATCCTATTTATATCTTTGCAGGAAATCATTCCATTTTGTGGATCAGATTAGTCAACTCATTTATTGGAGGGAACAAATTGCTAACTTATGGTGATGGTGGTGGGTTATAAAATTGTATTTTCTCCATTTGCATAATGTAATGATAATGACAGTGTGAGTATTTTGTCCTGCCCTAATTTCTGGACTGTTCTCTCCCACATACACACATGCATACATGTGTGTGTGCACACGATCCTTTTTTCCACTCCCCTCTTTTATGGAGTATAAAATCCATCAAGGTTTTTTATATTGGGGACCACAAGGAGAAAATAAGGAGAAGCAATTGTCATAATCGCCAAGGATTGCATTACACAAACACAATTTTTTTGTCCATACACTCTCAAGTAGTAAGTAGTAACAACATCCTGAAGAAAGAGAGGGGAGTACACATTAGACATGTGTGTGTGTGTAGGGACATCACCCTACTGTCATGGCTGTCATTCTAGTGATGAGATCTTTTCAATTGACCTTACTTTACAACTACAATAATGCTTATCTGGTTCCAGCAACATAATTACTAGCCACCAGCCAACCATCCAGGTAAAAACTGGATCCACTCGTTGACTCCTATGGAAGCAGGGAGAAAAGAAAGAAGGAGAATAATCGTTCTCTGGACAGTGTAAAGTAGTGAGGATCACATTTAGACCGTGTTTTTGCTCCTTCACCGTTTTCTCAGCTCCTTTTGTCGTATAAGGGAAAAGAGCGAGACAGAGATTTGAAATAGAGATGAATTCATTTTGAGACAACTATATTTAAGACCACTGCAACGGGACAATGTCCTTCTCATCTCTGTAAGTCAGTAAGGGAAAGAATCCCAATGACTAAAATGGACAGAATTGTACAATACTTTGTGTGTGTTTGGTTGATTTCACAAGTCGTCTGTGAGTCATATCACAATTTGCATAGGAAAATTTTCAACGATAAAAAAAGTTTATTGATTTTCATTGAGTTGTAAATCCAATTTGAAATTTCCTTACATGTAAATTTTGAAGAATACAAATTCACTAAGAGAAAATGTGTACAAAGTATGAATACGAGTGAGAATCTCATTTGTACAATTTTCAGTTAGAAGAAGAGGTGAGCAAATTAAATGAAATGGCTTGCAAACCATAAAAAGGGTCATCATCAATTTTACAGGAGAAAAATATTTACAGTTTACGAACGTTTTTGTGTTGCCTGAGTTGTGTACTGTGTACATATTTTTAAATTCGTCGGATTGCTGCATTTCAACTCAACCAATCTCTAGGATACAGAGACAGTTGGATGGAAGATGAGAATGACAGCGGCATGACTGCAAAATTATTATTATTTTATATTTCATTTCATTTTGACGCTCCAACTCTTTCTCGTCATTCCAAGTTCAACTGATGATGATCACCACACACCACACGCACACACATACACAGAGAGGGTAAATGCCAAAAGAATAAAAATTCTAGGGCTAATAAAAAACCAGTGAATATTTTGAAGCTGGGCGAAAAAGACGTGTTTACAAAGTCAAAGATAAATATTAGTAAGAAGCGTCAGGAGGAGGAACAAATGAAATATGATCTGTCTCTGCCTTATACATATACACGTACATACACACAAAGCTAATCCCACGTAAGTTAAATTTTGGATTTGAGTGGAAAGATTTTGAAAGAGGAGAGAGAAGATGTGCCAACTGCCAAATCCTGTGAAACAGCAAACTGCAAAATGGAATTTAAATGAGGGAGGATCTTCTTCACGAACAAAGGTCAAAAAATTATAAAACATTAAAACTCTCTCTCTCTCTCTCTCTCTCTTTCCCTCTTGACAGTCAACCAAAATGATTTGAATTATTTTCTTTCTCTCAATTAAGCTTGTAATTTAATTTCTCATCTCTAATTCTCTACAACTCGAAAAAAAACTCCCACGTTGAAATCCATTATGAATTTTCTCTTTCTTTTTACTCCCTTCTGAAGTTGTGATGTCTCTATTCAGAATCCATCTATTTTGAATGGGATTGTAATGATCCAGTCAAATTAATTTTACAATATTTTAATTAAATTTGACTGACCAGTAAAGTACAAAGTCTATTAATCTTTTTGCAAATAATTATCAACGTAAACACACCCAAGAAAAAGAATTTCTCTTCAATATTGAAAGTGGGCTGCATTGAGCATAATGATAATATTCTCTATTAATTTCCAAAGTGTTTCAGAATGTGTTTGTGTGGGTAACTGAAAACATGTTTAAGCTATTTTTTTCTTGTTTCAGCCGCATGGAGTGTAATGAGAGAAAATGGACCCCATGGGATTTTTGGATTGGCGTGTGTGTGTATGTGTGTTTGGTCAGATTCGGATCTCACCACCACCACCAAGGTAGGTGTTGCTTGTTCCCCGTTCAATTAAGCGTCATTGTTGATTACCCTAGGGGGAGGCGGGCGGTCTGCGGGAAATCACTTGGGGGAGGTGGAATGGATCGGAAAAACTTAGGGTGAATTCCCAGTGGGTCATTTCCTTCTCCATTTCATGCACCAACGGAGAGTCAACAGTGATGACTTTACAGAAGTAAGTAAATGTGTGTGTATGTGTGTTTGCGTGGATGAGAGGACAAGTAATGAAAATTTGAGACTCAAAAAAGTTCATCTCTCGTTTTCTAAAAAAAGAGGAGGATGAGAACGATGGACCCTTAGTTGATAAGGGCCTTATTGTTGTTGATGAATAAATTATGGACAGTGTACACATTTTGAGATATAAAACATAATGGGATGGTTGTGTGGCTGAGAGTGAGTTATCCGCTTGGTTACTAATAAGAATAATAATATATACTAATTCGTGGGTTAAACAGGGAAACTTGATAGTAAGGAAATGGAGAAAATGATGAAGAAAAAAAAAAGAGGGGATGAGGAAAAGCCGGAGGTAGGACTAGGACACAGAAGATGCCATGTCAAGCCATAAGTACAACCATTTAGATGTCGTCTCCTTTTTTCCCTCATCTCCATCATCTGAAAAGGAGAATTGTATATGCATGCGTGTGTGTGTGAGAAGGTTGAGTTCTTTTGAGAAGAACACCAAGGAAGAAGAGAGAATTAATCTTGACGTCCACCGTCAAACACGGGCTACATCTTCATATGTATATGTATGTGTAGTGTGTGTGTGTGTGGACATTATCAAAAAGGAGTAAAGACGAACCTCTCTTCGTTGTACTTGCACAAGAGATACATACGACAATAAGGGTACATAAGCACGATTCCTGTTCAACAATTCGTTTATCATGAAGACCCTTGTGAGGGAGACTCAGGAGTCTCTCTTTCAAAGGATCTCTGAAATTCATCAGCCAACACACACGGATTTTCCTAGTAAAAATCTGGATATGTAAGCAATGCTGGTGGTGAGACTCTCTTATTATGGTGATGATTCAATCTGAATATATTTAGGGTTTTGGTTCCACACACACATACACGAGAGAGAGAGAGAGATTGAGTGTAGTGTACGGGGAAAGGACCCAAAGGGTGAAAAAGGCAGATGAGAAGACATGTGAGGTAAAAATTCCTGGGAGATGCACTCACTTGGACTTGAGTCTCCCAAAGCTCCAGCACAAGTCTCACCACATTAATTTCTCCCTGGACAATCCCTCACAATTATAAAATTCTATAGTACACAATTGTGTGTGTGTGGAGAATGAGGTAGACATCTCACAAGAGAGAGTCTCTATTTGACAGGAGGGGTGTCATAGTCCTGCACATGTGTGTGTGTCTAAATTGTACACATACACAACACACAGTGTCTATGTGTATGAGGAAGAATTGTCGGAGCTAGAGAAGAATAACGTTGATGATTGTCTGTGTGTGTGTGTTGTTGTGGTTAGTGAGTGAGTGATTTGTGGAGGAGCGTTCAGGCTGAATAGTGTGCGTGTGTGTGTGTGTGTGGAGGAGGGAGTGTTGGAGGATTGATGGTGATAAGTCGTTGAATGGTTTGTACATGTGGACGGACGGATCATTTTGATAAGACATTGTTAAAAGGCAGTCCTATTCATAGAAGTCACTCTCTCTCTCCGCTATCTCACTCCTACCTCCTCCGAGTCACCATCACACACACACACACGAGTGATGCCATCGAACATCCCCTTGTTCTCCTGTCCCATACATGAATATCCAAATTGTACACACACAGTTGCACAACACACAATAACATGACGATGATGATGTATAAATGCTCAAAATCTATTTTTTAATTAAATCTTCAATTCCATGGAGAGAAGAATAATTTACAAATCGAATTTTAATTCCAATCTCTTCCTCCAGGCAAATTTTTGTAAAGCTTTAATTTCTAATGGACAGGTCAAAATAATGAAATTAAATCTCACATGTTCTTTTCTCCATATCCACTTTTTACATTGACCAGAACTGAAAGAAACTACGAAGGGTTTCAAAAAATAACTATAGACTGTGTCAAGTTAAAAATCCGTTCGTCTTGTGTGTGTGGATCCATGATATTCAAATAGATTGTGAGAATGAACGTTGCCGAAAAAAGAAACGGCCCGCAGCCGAATTCACGATTGACTCTCTCTCCCTCCCTCCCTGTCCCAGTACACACACACTTTGTGTATGTGTTGGGAAACCTATGATACGATAAAGACGTCAAGAAGAGGCAAAAGGTCAACTAGGATAAAACTACCAAACATGATTTTCATGGTATTCAATCTCCTGCCTGATTCTCCTCCTTCCCTTCTACTTGAAACACCATGTTCCTGTCCCACAACACGTGGACCCTCTCTCTAAATATATTTCCGTCTCACTCACAGTCCACCACCAAATTCTCTATCTCACTCTCTGTCTACAAAAAACCCACACGCATCCTTCGTACACAAATCCTGTTAGCTTATGCATACTAGTAACTCGTCTTCCACACAATTCCCCCTGCCTCCTCCTTCAAGAAGAACATGTGCATAACAATAAAAAAATATCGTCAACTTTGTCTTGATCCGTCCATCTACCTCCTCCTCCTCCTCCTTCAAAGATACTTCTATTACTCAACATCTGTCAACGTAATTGATCTCTCCCGTCCACCTGAACAGATGCAGTTCACACGAAGACACAACAACACTACCTTCCCCTTTTCATACATTGCATGTCACCATTTTCCTTCCTCCTCCTCCACTTGAAAAGTACTTAAGTATTCACCAAGGGTTGTCCCAACTCTTAACAACTGTAAGTGTGTATTTATTTCTCTCTCCCTCTCTCCCCCAACCCACACAATGCAATACAAAAATGTGAAGTTCAAGAGTTATTCTTGTTGAACAGCACTTCATCTTTTCTACATATTTCAATGTCCCATCTTTACATTGACGACAATAATCTATTTGTCCCCTTGTGCTCCAATACTCTCTCTTCTTCCTCTTCTCAATTTTTAGAGTGGAATCACGACTCAATCAATCTCATCTTGTCTCTCTCTCCTTGGCCTCTGACCTGAGAATGAGAATGATTTGTGAGTGTGTGACGACACAGGTTCACTGAATTATCTGGACAAGGTCTACATACACTACTAAGTTGAAGAACAATCATCTCACTCTACTCTCTTGTGCACTGCCCTATCAGTACAAGTCTCTAACACCCCAAATCTCTCTCACACGCACACGCACGCATACAATACAAACAAACAGTCAGTGTGTGTTATTTTTTGTAGAGAGAAAATTGAGAGACGGATTGATGAACATGAGCAGTAGGAATTTGCATAAAAAGATTATCACCTACAAAGAGAAAGAGACAAACTGTCCTATCTCCTCTTTTTATTCCTCCTCAGTCTGCTGTCTTTATTTGATCTGACTTTCTCAATTAACCGTACCGGCTCCTTGACTTCTTAATCAGCTTCTTTAAACCCTCTCTCTCTCCCTCATATTTGTATTAGCATTTGCTCATGTAATCAGGAGGGCGGAAGGATGGAAAGAAACTTGTTCAAAGAGTGTCAGTGTAAAATCATGTCATCTTGACATTTCCACTTGCAATTCCTCACATCCTTTAAAACACGTCTTGAGTCGAAGGAAAAGCCAAGCCTGGCTCTCTCTCTCTGTTCATGGACTTCAACTCATGATGATCATCAAAAAGGGACATTGAGAAGGTAAAAGGGGTTGTAAATTGGAATTTTACTGGAACCATTCATGCAGTTTGGAAAACAAGTTGAAAATCTGTGGCTTCATGGTAAGCAAAGACAAGACTTGACTCTCTTCTTTCTCTTCTCTTACTTCAACATTTTTTACCATCTGATTCTGAACAAGTAAATGGAGATTTTGATTTCTGGTCAAATGGGATGTACATACCTTACCTACACACATAGGTAAGATCTGAATGCATTTTATATTGCATTGTCTATTGTGTTGACAATTGGTTGCAGCGGCTGAAATCCAATATTTAGATAAAGACACGCACAATGGAAGGAACAATGGATAGAGAATGGGCATGTGTTTCAACTATCCTTTGAGATATTCTTTGAAGGAAAATGATCATAGGAAAATTAAATGAAGATGAAACATACGAAGAAGGTTACACTCATCCACGCACACACAGAGTGCCAATGCAATTTGGAGTCGTACTACAATAGTACACAATTTAAAGAACTCACAAAGGAAG
Organism: Pygmarrhopalites habei; assembly: GCA_009870185.1. Taxonomy (NCBI): domain Eukaryota; kingdom Metazoa; phylum Arthropoda; class Collembola; order Symphypleona; family Arrhopalitidae; genus Pygmarrhopalites; species Pygmarrhopalites habei. The sequence goes on along the minus strand of WJFB01000357.1, from coordinate 46,312 downwards.
AAAAAAGGCAGGATGTGAAACTTTATACGGAGTCACATGAATTGAAGAGAGACTAAGGAATCGAATTGGAAGGACTCAAAACTGTGGTCTGTGTGGACAGAGGATTAATTGGATGCAAATCTACTTGTTTTATTCCCCTCACCCCACCAATCAACATTCAATGACTGTTCTTCTCCCCTTTATACTAATCGACTCGACAGTACAGTGCAGTGTGATTCAGTGCCGATGCACATAGTCAATTGTTACCTTAACTTTTGTAATATTGTAATGTGTACACACATGAAGAACAAAGCAAATGGAACAACAGCACAAGTAATACTCACTTAATTGCCCCTCTTGGACTGAATATTGGCAACAGCGACACACACACACACACACACACACACACATTAGCGAAAGAGATGAGGGGATGCACAGGTGTAAAAAAACTTGAAACGTTTTTTTCTTAATGACGTGAGTAAAAGACAGGACATTGTCGTTGATGGAACTACAAATGACGAGAGATACACATACTAGAGAGAAGAAGAAGAACCATAGTTTGATTGTCAACCATTGTTGTAAAATATTAAGGTAAAAATTTGACACTCTTCGATGGACTTAATCCTCTTAGTTCTTTTTTAAACGTGTCAATTAAAACGAATTATGAGTGAAATGGGATTTGCAAATATTAAAGCTTATGGGCGAAATCTGTTCCTCATTACATAAAATTTTTGTTATTTAATAATTTAATTTAATGTAAACTTACTTGTGTCTCGGTGAGATTGAGTGACGAACTAAATTCAGCACGCTCTGCAATGGAGAGATACTGTTTTTCCCGGAATTTCTTTTCTAAAGCTAATAATTGTTGGGTGGTGAAGGGAGTTCGAGGTTTCCGATTTGGTTTGTGTTTCCTAAGTTGACATCGAACGGGAGGACATGGCAGTCGGGGTGGTAGTACGCCTTCTGGAAATTAACAACAATTTTTAATTTAACATTTTGCAGAATATAACCATGAGATGTTCAGTCATTTATTCTTTAACGTTTTCGCATAGACACACGCGCCATTAAAATTTGTACACGTATACGGTAATACAAGTGTTGTACTGATATATACCAATTTTTTGGCTGATGGCTAATCTACAAAAAAAATTAGCAACCCAAAGGGACTACTACATAGTTGATTAGTACGATGAGGTTCATTTTAATTTTCACAATAAATCCAACATGATCAAGAACAAAAGCTTGGAAGCTACTAATCTGTCTATTCACGCAGTGTACATCCATTCATCTCGAAATATAAGATAAGACATCACACACACACACTCACTCTCGAATGAGGAACGACGTTGACAAATAAGTTTTTCCATTCTTGATTTTCTCATCATCCACCAATCAACCAGTTAATTTAAATGATTTTGGAAAAGGAACAAGAAATGGGATTCTCTCTGACATTTACCATCCTCAACTTTTGCAAACAGTACAGTTTTTTAAAAAAGCATACTACCTCTCTCTCTCTCTCAACACACACACATGGGCTACGAGTAGAGCAAACTGTAATGACTGCTTGACGATTAGCTACAAAGGAATTACAATCGGCTGAATTAATTGACCCCGTCTGCCTTCATGTTAATCTTAATGCCAACACACACACGTTACATTGTACTAAACTACACATACATGTTAGCACACAGAGCTATGCTGTACTGTGGTCAGTTTAAATTGAATCGAAATAAACTAGTTGCAGATCAGCTTTTTGGGGGAACCTGAAGCCATTTGAATCTTCTTCTTCAGCTTTTTCTCCTCTTCCTCCCTGATCCCAAGTCTCTCTCTTTCTCTCTATCTCTGTCTGTCTGTCTGTTTTCCAGGCTATCTCTTCACCAATTTCAAATATGTCAGGTGAGATAAAAGAAGGTACATACAAACTACACTACACTTTGTACGGAACAACATTTGTGTTACCTGTTTAAAAGTCATATAGAGAAACAAAAGCAACAAATTATACACCAACTTTATTTACATATCCATGAAGTAGAAGTCTTCTGCCGTTCATTCTCTCCCTCCCTCTCCATCTACTCTTTAGACACAAACATTGCATCTGTCTTTATTTGAATACATTTTAATTTGTACGATCATCCACAATCCACAATATGAGGGAGGAGGAGGAGAAAAAAGAAAATCAACTTTGAAAGCTATATACACGCTGTGTCCATATCATTAAATACTGTATCCTTTGTATTGGATCAATTTAAACATATTTTATTGTGGCTACATGATTTGTTAACTCACATTGTGATTGCACATTACACACACATCCACATCCACACACGTCCGAATAGTAGAAGGAAAACATGAAAATTACGCTACACAAACACACAACGAAGGATAGGCAAGAAAATAAAAGTCATACTTTCAAACATGAGGATGATACATAATTAACAAATTTACTCATGCTACCACAGCCACAGAGCCTCCTCAAAAACATTTATTGAATATTTATTAAATTGAATATTTCATGACCATTAATCCTTTTTTGCCAAGAATTCAGTAGCTCAAAGGCCACTATGGGATAGCGTCAGTGAATTTGGCTTCAGTGAAAAGCACTGAAGAACCCGTTTTCAGAAATTGGAATTTGGAGGGCTAATAGAAGCACTCTTCAGCTTCAAAACTTGTGATTTTCAGAAATAATGAATGTCATTGACCGCTGTGACGGAAATGTCAAAACGGTCACTATTGCACTCAAAATACATTACGAGGACACAAGTCACAGAATTTTACCATGAAGAACCCGAAACTATGTAATCTAGGAATTTTTTAGGTCATTCCCGGTCCTTCGTAGTCAGGATAATCCGGGTTACAAAAATAATGAATGCATAATTTGGGAGTTGCAGGTCAACTTTGTGACCTCCTTGACGGGATTATTGCATTTCTTGAGTATGTTCATCCATTTTTGCTTTCACTTTTTGTGGACTTTGCTACTTCGTGGAAACTGGCCTCCTACCCTCTCCAAAAACGCTTGAATTGTGATCATAGTGAAAATTTTCCTTGCCTGAGGTCATTTTAGGGTCATTCTAGACCCGAGCCGTTCTCGGACATCATTTAACCTTTTAAAAATCGGAAAAAAATCACACCTATGTAAAATCATATTCCCTACAATCCTACATTTACACTTTTTCGAAATTCTGAAAACCGTGACCTCTGACCGGGGTCAAAGTTTTCAATGACCTCTAGAGGTCACCTGTCAACAAGTTTAGACATGTACCCAAAGGCAATGTTCGGCATGTTCTCCTCTGTCTTTCTGATCTTTTTCGGAATTTTTAGCCTAAAGGAGTCGCCGCCAGAGGTCACTTTGTAAAATGACCTCTGTAGGTCACCTCCGAGGTCAAAAAATTATTTCTCTCTGTAGGACTGTTTAAGGGGTCAATTACTACTGCTGCACCAGGTTTGATGAAAATCGGATGGCATTTATGCAATAATTATGACATGATTGCCACATGCAACTTCTGTATAGCACTTGCCGTAGGCTCTTTGATTTAAATTTACTTTAAAATAGTGAAAATAATTGAAATGCAATCGGATCTTCATAGTACTTGGTGATATCGTTGCTACCGACCCGTGGAACAATCCCACAAATGGAAATAATTTTTTGACCTCGGAGGTGACCTACAGAGGTCATTTTACAAAGTGACCTCTGGCGGCGATTCATTTAGGCTAAAAATTCAGAAAAAAATCAGAGAGATAGACTAGAACATGCCAAACAACGTTGCCTTTGGATGCATGTCTAAACTTGTGGACAGGTGACCTCTAGAGGTCATTGAAAACTTTGACCCCGGTCAGAGATCACGGTTTTCAGAATTTCGAAAAAGTGTAAATGTAGGATTGTAGGAACTATGATTTTACATAGGTGTGATTTTTTTCCAATTTTTAAAAGATTAAATGATGTCCGAGAACGGCTCGGATCTAGAATGACCCTAATTTGACCTCTGGAGGTCAGGGTAAGGATACTTCACTACAAAATTCGGGCACTATGGTGCCCAGAACAAATGATCAACTTGAAATTCGGATTCTTCATCAATCTGTATTGAATCAACGTGGGAATGTTTGAAGAATGTAACAGTTTTCATAAAGTCCAATCACGACTCTTTATTACCCGTTTCGGGGCTTAGGATATCCATATGCGCAAGAAACTTAACAATTCCGCCTTTCAATCAGTTTTTAGTCATTTTCACATTACTATTAACCATTTTCGATTTTATCATCGAAGGCCAAAAAATGGGCCTTATCCCATAGGGTCCTTTCTCACTCTCTCGAGAATTTTTCAATGATCATCCACTTCTACATTCCATCCCCCCATTTTCTCAAAAGTAAAGTAAAGCATTAGAGTCATCATTATCAACATGATCAGCACACATTGATGATTTGCTTATGTTTGTACACATCTTTGTGGAATAATTAAAATTTAAAAGCACACACTCACAATTATTCCTGTTGTACGTAGAGAGAATGAGAAAAGAGGGAAAAAATTCAACTTATAATAATTCTATTAAATGGTTTCGTGCAAACATGAAATAGTTGATATTTAATAATGACGAGTAATCTGAAAGTTAATGGGTACACATTGTGTCCGCTTGAATTTTTTCTCCTCCTCCTCTACTCCTCTTCTCCTCTTCCCTCCACACACACACAATATATTTTTATTGTAATTATCATTTCATGACAAAAACAATGTGTGAAGCTTCTGAGACTCTTCAGAGAACACACACTCACATATGTACACTCTCTCACTCACACACACACGTGTGCTCACACAAACACATGATATATACATGCGATATACACAACGATGCATGATGACATGCAAACTTTTTAAAACTCTCCACATAACCATGAGAGAGAGGGACTCTCTGCAGGCAGAAAATAATATATTTTATGGTCAACTTTGTTACTCTCCACATACTTCATATATCCTCATGTACAATGTATTAGGCAATGGATATTAATACCAACACACACACACACACCATGATACATAACACGTAGAGTGTCAAAATAGTTTTTTCATTTAACTCTTATAAATTACTTCAACTTTTTTTTATTGTACATTAGGTAGAAAGGATGATTTCTATTAAAAAACTTTTTCTCCACATTTCAATCTTCACCTGCCAAAAGTCTATTTGCATTCCGGATTTTTGGGGGTATGTAAATTACCTACTTTTTTTAAAAAAAGAAAGATGGTAAAGAAAAGTGTGGATGCAGAAAGTGACTTGCTAATATCGGTACGAAAAAATAATTACAATACAATATGGAAGAAAATGATACTTTCAAGTGTGTGTATTAAATTTAACTCCCCAAAATTAAGTGTATTTACTATAAAAGAAATTATACAACACACTACACACACACGAGTTATATATTGTAGATGACTGATAATTCTGTGTGTAAGGAACAGACAGCAAACAAAGTGAGGTTAGAGTGAGCAGAGTTCTCCTTGTGAGAGTGTGTTTGTGTATATCTACACACACACAAACACACAAAGTATAGGATGGTGTGGTGGACGGAGTGTACAATAAAACCATGCATCCTGACGAGTTTACTCCCAGTAATTAAAAAGTCTGCATTCTGTCAAAAAATCTATTGCGTGCAGATTAGTTGAAGAAGAGTCAGAAGGGAGAGAGGGAGAGAGGTAACGTCCATTAACCGCTCACAATTCAAGACACACACACACACACACAATCTAAATGGAATGGGGGAGAATTTTAAACGTTCACCACAGCTAGTGATGACGACGATGATGATGATGACGATATTCACCCTGATATGCTACAAGCTTTTATGTGCTACACGTATGTGTATCCACACACAAACTCATACACACACAGTACTACACAGGTTCATAACAATATTATCCTGTACAGCTTAATCATGGCATGAAATCCTAAGAGAGGCATCCGACAATCGACTATACAAGAGCATCATAAGAGAAGGAGAAAAAAAATTTATCCTTCTATCATCATCAACGAGTAATAAATACACCAACATTTTTTTACACCAAAACTGAGTCTATCTTTCGTCCTGCTTTTAACACGCCGCACACTCACGTTCCTACTCGTATGTAACAGCAGCAGTAAAAGTCTTCGTTAATCATATTTAAATCCAAAAATATGGTTATGTACTACAATACACAGGTACCTTACGAAACGAGTCAATGTCTACATTTATAGTCTTTGACCAACACAAAACAATTTCCTTGTGCCATCCTGTGTGTGTGTGTTCTACGATAAAATTGTTTCATTAGGCTGAGAATTTAATTTCTCAAAAAAAATTTCGGGACATTATTCATCGTCAGAAATCAACTTTTTCTCTTTGTCCTCTTCACCTATTTAACCTCTCGTGTTGTAGGTTACTTTCCCCATTCTCTCCCAACTGAACTCCGTTTTGAATTAAAAAATTGAGATTTTCTAAAAATCAAATTCCATTAACTTTTATAATTATTTAAGGTGACGATTCTTTCTACTGTTCCCATTTAAAACTTATTTAGAGCACCAATCACCAGAAATGACAAAATGATTGCTTTTACTCTACTCCCCTCCCTTACTGTATCTCTCTCTTAATTATTGTATCTCTATCTCGTAATTATCATATTTATATTAATAAGCTTTGAAAATTCATTTAAGTTTTAAAATAACGATTTCAATCCAGATTGATCCCTTCCTGATTGAATAACTACCTAACTACTCTCAACGTAATGTTTGTGTGTGCTACTTGTTCAATTTAGTTGATTATGGAGGGAAAAGGACCCTCTCCCTCAATTTCCTCTTTACTTCAATAATAATAAAAATAATGAAGTGACAGTTGAGATTTTTGAGAAGGTGACTTGAACTGTGAACTCGTTTTAAGTGGTCTCCCCTCTCCCACCATCCACACACACGCACACACTGTAGAATGAACACACGATATTTTTATCCATTTTTAAGAGTTTCTCATGTGTTCCAACGCCAACAACAACAATCGTTGGCGTAGACAGCATATGCTCGTTCATATATAGATATTAAAGAAATGAAAAAAATCTCATTTTTTTCATCCTCGTCTGGTTGGGTTGTGTGACAGTGACAGAGAGGAAGATGTCTATATAAAAAGAGGGAAGAGGCCATTGACCATCATACACTGTGTACATGTATACATCCTATCAATAGACATATGGCAGAACAATACAATTTATATACACAAATATTTTTAAAACTATATAGTCAAAAGGGGGTAATTTAATAGGAGTAAAATAAACTGTATAGTTAAATTAAGATGAATTAGAATCCCCCTCATATAATTTATAATGGATGTGTCGTGCTTGAGGACACTACTTTTCAGATTTCACACATGCAGAGACGAATGGCTGTGGACAACACACACATTCACACACACCGATGACAATAGACATTTGGGAATAAAGGAGTCAAGTCCTCTTCCCCCCATTAATACATTTAACAGTCTAATGTAGACACACACATGGAGTCAGTCTAATGTATGGACGGAGTAATGAGTGATAATTTATAACATCACGGGTAGGTGGGCAGGTAAACTCATTTTATTTTCATCCTGCCAAAAAATTATTCACGCCATTTTTACTTTTGAGAATATTATGAGAGGGAGGGAAGGAAAAGCACTTGAATACACTTTGTTTGACTGACACGCAAGGGACGGAAGGACACAGAGACAGCCAGCCAGACCCACAGAAGGTTATGCACTTTTTACATATAATTTTTTCCCTTAACACACTCACACACAACACACCGAAGGAGTTAGACAACAAACTTGTCTACCTATATCTAGTTTGTCATGAATAATGCCATAACGTGTGTGTACTCATCTTTGATAATTTATTCTCATGCTGTATTACCCATCTGGAAAAGAGAGAGAGATACGTTTGACCGCACGTATGTAGTAAAAACATTTTATTTTAAAGTATCCTACTAATATTTTACTAGAAGCACATGCAACGCGTCGGAAAATTCACAGTCAAACAGTCAGCCAGTTTTTGGTGGTTGTGGACTTAATTTCAACATCGTCATTGAGATCATATTTAAATTTTTGTCTATTTTAATTTTAATTGTTTGTTGATCTAGTTGAAAAACGGCAGATTTAACTGAATAAAAATTTTTTAAAAAAATTAAACCGTACAAATATTCAAAACACAGGACTGTGACACCTTAACTCAGCCGGGCCTACCTGACTGCAATGAAAGGTAAAATGACAAAAAAAGGAACTTGGAATGAATGAAAAGGGGGTGGACTAAGTATGTGTTCGTTAAATTTCGGTATTTATTTTTGTGTCACATTTTTGTAAAATTAATTTCCGGTATTAACTGTCTACCTCTGCTACTGACTAAAAGCTTTGTCGAGACAGTCATACTCAATATCGCAATCTGAATTTGATAGTGCTGCTTTCTCTCTCATTCTTTATTTTGAAAATTCTAATTAATAATCCTCGTCAGTTTCCTCCTCTTTCTATACTATCCTCACCAGGAGAGAGAGAGACGGAGAATTTGTCAATAGTGAAAATCAGATAATTTGGCAAATAGATTGTCACCATGATAAGGCTCTGTGGAATATTGATTCCAATTAATATCCTCTCAAGCCCATTCATTCTCGCGTGTGGGTGTACATATGGAGCCCATATAATGGACTGTGTAATGTAATTCTGACGACTCCTTAGTCTGTATGTTTTTGTCAGGCACCCAATTCATCGATATAATTAACAAGGGATGTCTTATTAAAAAATCCACACTTGGCACGAGGTGTGTGTGTCCGGTATGTAAGACCCAAGTCTTGTCCCTTCTTTTAGCCAATAATTATTATTTAATTCCTACACAATGTTTCATCCAGTTCATTACATACATATTACATTACATTGTACATTATACATAAGACAGAGCTTGCACATTCACTCATCCTTCTTCTCATTATCCACCTAAGCTGGAGAACAAAGTGCAAACTAATGCTCATTTTGTTTTAAATTGTGATAACAAAAACCGGTCGTATGTACACTCATTCCCCTTTAACGTATTCCTGTATGTACGTTGATGAGAACAAGAACAATTAACTAACGATGGAGTCGTCGTCGTTCGTCCTCTCTCTCATCGTCCATTTTCGTGAGACCTTCAGCCGTGTGTCTCTGTTCGTTTGTTTGTTATGTGTGTGTGTGTGTGTGTGTGTGTGTGTGTGGAATGGCGGAGGGAATATTGATATGGGTTTGGGTGAGTGAAAATATGAGAAATTATGAAAGACACAAGGGAGAGAGGGTTTAGTGTCAAATCAATGCCTTTACTTCAGGCAAGTAAATTTATTTACAATTAAATAACACACACACACAACACTCTCACACAAACTCTAATAATCCGAGTTTCTTTAACTCACACTCATACACTCATTATCCGCAAACACATGCCATGCCTGCACTCATTTGCCAGAGTCTTGAGTGAATTCTGAATACCCAGCATTACACAAGGGTACCGTCAGATGGGGCAATTCCGTTGGATTTTCTGCCATAATGAATTTCAACTCGGAGTTGTACCTGTTGTACTTGACACTTTTATTTCAAACTTTCGGTATATTTTCTGTGCTTATGTCGATCCGATGTTCGTCAATTATAACATCAAAAAAATTTTTAAAACATAATTAACTTAAGTGAAATTGGCTTGGGGTAATATGGGAATTTATTGTAATATAATGATCGTATATAATAATTAATAATTTTGTTGACTCTTAGATATCAGACTATTTTCCCGCTCACTGTCGACGGGATATCCGACAAGCATATCCGGATGACCCCTTGTTACCAGTCGGAGTTGACTCTTTGGATTGATTCTCCTTCGTACTGTCCGTTTACCCCGCAGGTCTTCGTTTTTGTTGGCGGCCATTTGGTTGGGCACTGGCTCGAGAGGAAGGACCGGCTTTCGGTTGGGCGTGACAAAGACTCCTGGAGCCACGTTGACCCTTTTCCGTCTCTGTCGCTGTTTTTCCCGGGGTGCGCGGGATTTCTGAAGATGTTCCAGAACTGCTTCGCTGACATGAGATGCGTCAGATTGTGTTGGGTTTGGGAGCATTTTTAAGACGTTGGATGGGTTGAAGGAATAAATACCGCACTTTCTGAATCCGGACCTCAAATTGTTGCCGAAACTCGAGCCCATTATTTCCATCAGCTCTCTCAGCAGCCCCGGAAACATGTCTTTTGGCAATGAGGGTAAACTTGGATTGGCTACTTTGAAGTCTGAGAGAATTTTTCTCCACTTCCCTTTCATTGGTCTAAAGTATACGACATCGAATGGTTGTGTAATATGAGTGGAATTCTCAGGCAACATGACAAAGCGGATGTCCATGGTCTTGCAAATTTGAAGAACCTCGGGATTGAAGTGGGATGATAAGTTGTCGCCAATGATAACCTTCGGTCCAGATAATTTACGACAGTAGGGGACTACAATGGTTTTGAACCATTCACAAAACGACTCTGAGTCAAACCAACCAGACTTTGTCCGGTTGTATCTGGTGCCTGGAGGTCCTCCCTGACACCAGTTTGACCACATGTTGTCAGCCTTGTAGACTACATAGGGGGGCAAGAGGTGACCTGAGGCAGTGCCAGCGAACATGATTGAGACTACCCCCTTTGTGTAATTTCTCACCAACTCGGGATACTTCGTGCCCCTCTTGAAGATGGCCTGCTGCTTCCCAGGATCGTCATTCAGATTAGTCTCGTCATACTTTATTACATTAGTTGGTGGAACTTCTTCTATGGTAGGTTGCAAGTTGTCAAAATATGATAAGATTTCTTCCGGAGTTTTTTCTGCACGCGCTCTCTTAATATCTTGAGCATCCCGCGATTGAAGTTCATTTTTGTGTCTGCGCAAAAACCCAGACACCCACCCTTCCCCAGGAATGTTGTTCGGAAATTTGTCGACCTTCCTGCCTGCCTTGGTCAGCATTCCCTTCGCCACCATCCTGTCGTCCAGTTTTGTCAATGGCTGTCCAAATGTTCCACAAACTTGGATCAGCTCAACTAAGGCGGTTTCCTCTTCTGGCGAAAATATTAGGGGAGTACCCAACGGTTTTTGATTCGGATGGTGAAATTTGTGCAACAATGTTCGCTTGGGAATTCCATATGTCGTCGCTGCTTTTCCGAAAGACAGTTGCCCACTGTTGATCTCTCGTAGAGCGGACCTCAGATTCTCATCTGAATAATTCCGGTTGACTCTCGCTCCTACTTCCTTCTGTAGGTTCGTATCATTTTGACCCCCTGAAAAAATATATAATTGTTAAGAAATATTATTACATAATTTTCCATTAAATGACTCATTCGTAAGTTCACACTTAATTACTTAATGAGCAAATATCACGCCGAATATTCAAAAAATTCGCAGATAATAATACATTCCTTACCCTTTAAAAATGTGGCTGACACCAAGAGGAATTGAGTGGGTTGGAGCTAAGTTGAAGTCAAGGGAACTTCATGTGGTTGAATGGATTATCATTGGGACGGACACATATTTAAGATTAGGTTTCTATTGTGTTTTATTTTGAAAATGCTATAGGTTTAACAGGAACGAAGGGCTCCGTGCTATTTCGATGCTTTTGGAGTGATAACGTGAGGAAGGGGGAGTTTTTGATAAGGAATGAACGAAATAGAGGGACCCCATTGATATACATGCGAGTACATATCGGACGGAATTTCCCCATTTCGGCTCAAAATAGGAACTTTGTGAAAAATTTCCTGATTCACATAACGTGTGTTGAATAGAGGGGATATACCAGTCTACTTTCCATCAGCACTAATTGGACTTGTACCTTCATGGATTTCGACTGGCTAGAATCACGGGTCACTAAGTGACACACAAAAGTTTGAAGGTCATGAGATTTTAGTTTTTTGCAAAGCGTATTTTGAATGGCTCCAGTCCGTGAACGAATGACGTCAGGAAACCGAAAAAAGCTGAATCTTATAGAGAAGTGTTGTGCTTTTGCGATTCCGGACCAACAGGTCCGTAACTGGCATCGTATTTAATTAGCGTTAGCGCAATTAGGCAATGTGCTCTCGGACGGAATTACCCCCGGGAGGACGAAATTACCCCATCTGACGGTAACGGTCTTCCGTTTCCAGAGCCGAGCTCTATCCACAAGCAATGACCAGCACTTAAGGAATGGATGATTCCACAGAGCTGCGAGCTCCTTTTATACCCGTCCGATCACGTGAAACCATGATCCTCGGTTAAACTAATTTGCAACTGACACGTGCAAACGTTTCTCTCAGTTTTCAGCATAATCCATGCAAACTGATTTGCAAATAACGTGCAAATATTTATCTCTCTAAATATTCTTTCCGAATATTTAATCTTTGAATATTCTTCCGAATATTCATTCAAATGATATGCTCGCCACATATCAATATAAATTAAATTCCCACCATACAAATGTCATTTAAAATATTATCATAATCTTATTATTTAGTTGAGACATTTTAAAAAGTGTGAGCTGTAATTTTGCTAAATGATGCTTCCGTTCAGGAGAGAGAAGGATGGAATGAAAAAAACTGACTGACTACTTTTTCCCTTCTCTCTCTCTCTCATTTATCCCCATAATTTTCCACGATCAAGGCAATAATTAATTCTTTAAAACCAGAAAACCATATTACATTTAGTGTGTGTTTGTGTAGAGTAGTGTTGAGAGAGGGAGAGTGCCACTGTGGTTTCGTTAACAGATAATTTCCACATTCGGTTGATCATGCGATAGCCATCCACTGCACACTGTGTGTGTTTCAAGTCTACACTCAAGTATAGTAAGTGCAATAAGGACGAGATACACTGTACAAGGAGTACATGGGGTGTACATATGGGTAGCACAGGAATAAGTAGATTATCGAAATTAACAGCCTTTTGTTTCGGAAGTTTTTAAAAGGGACTAAAACGTATCATTAAAATTAATTTAATTTGAGAGGTTCTCTCTCTACTTCACCGCCACTCTCTTTCTCCAAACACACACACATACACACACACAGATTCCCTACACAGAGATACCGTCAAATAAGACTAAATAAGATTTTTGTCCACATTTTTATGAGTGTGTGTAATTGACCTCCGTTTATATCTTATCTTGTCTACACGATGAGCCGACACCTTGGCAGCAATTAGAGCTTCAACAGAAAAGGAAACTTTTTTTTTTTGAAAATTGTTTTGGATTTTGAGAATCCACCAAAAATTCCTTTTTCAATAAAAAAAATCATACGTGTATTTATATCTGAATCACATTCACTTTAATCCGTCTGACTCATCAAAAAATGTTTTAAAAAATTGAATCGGGATCTTTGAACTACATTATAACTCTGATTTTAAACGATGGTTTAAATAATTGTACATTAAATATATGGAAAGTAGTTTCATTTGACGGTAGTTCGTTAAGGACTCCGTCCTCCTGTACTCAATGGAAATGGTTTTCAATTAATTTAATCTATTTTTCCACACTCCTTCTCCTCCTTTCCTCTCCCTCTTTCTCTCCTCCTTCCCTTCCTCCTCTAATGATACTGAACAACAATTATTATAATGGACTTTATGAGGGGATCAAATGCCCGGGTATTAAACTCATATTAATGCAGTGAGTCAAATGCACTGATACTAAAATAGACCACATTACATATAAGTACAAGTACGGAATAGTACAGAAGTGGCTGGAGTGGAGTACACCAAATTTTTGTTTGTCCTTCCTATTATTCCTTCATTCTCATTTAATTAGCAAAATGAATCATGGATTTTTATGAGGAGCTCCCTCCAAACTCTACAGAGAGAGAGGAAGGGAATGTAAACAAGTCACTTTTTCTTATACGAAGCATGGGAAAAAGGGTTAATTGGACCATATTATGATGTTATGGTATTCCTCATTCATTCATTATTTTTTGATTGACCAATCCCAATCACTGGAAAAAATTATTTCACTGCACAATAAATACTAACTCTACTGTTACGTATTGTATGAAGAGGTCACTTTGTCAACTTTGAGAGAGAGAGAGAGGGAGATTTCGATAATCTTACATAATTTTTTTCATAATTAATACTAAATGCAACTCATTGTGGTAATTAAATATCCATTTGTCTCATCCGCCATTTCCTGACACACATCACATAAAACGTTGTATTTTTGTAGGACTATTCAGTAGAAGACCAATTTACGACCGATGCAACTATATGACAACAACAACAACGATAAACAAGAGATTCCAATTAAATATTTCATAAACAGAAAAATTAAATGGATTTCCAAATCATAAATTGGAACGATTCAGTTACGACTTTTTAAATAAAATTCAGACACAAAAAAGTGTTAATGGCCCTCCTAAATGAGTTGATGAATTAATCAAAGTCCTTTCTAACCCTCTCCTCTGTAATGCCACTTTGATTTCACATCATCCGTCTCAAAAGAGAAATGTTATATAACTTTACACATTAAATCTCATTAAGAGGAGAAGGAGGAGGGATTTGACTCTTTAAGTGCCTTCATCATTAAATTGAACCATTTTTTTGATTGTAGAGAAAAGAAAAAGTGAACAGTTTCAGAATTTGTCAAAAGAGTTGAATGACTACAGAGTCACATAATAGTCAAGTGGGAGGGAAGTTACACAAATGAAAAATTAGTTTAAACATTATCAGTTTGTTTTAAACGTTTCCGACCTAACTGGGCTGGTAAAAATTTAATGTGGGAATTTAATGTGCTGAGGATTTAATGACCCATTCTTTTTAATTCATTTTCTCTGAAACTGTTATATTGTTTATGTTTGACATTTTCACTCAAATTAGTAACTAGAGTCGTAATAACATTATTGGGGTATTTGTCCGTTTGGCAAGTTCGCAGTCATTCTGAAAAATTCTGTCAAAAACTTTGTTTTCTACTCTCGATTTAATGTCAGTCTCAAATTCCCTCAAAACTGTAAACGCATTAAAAATGTGGAAAGAAAAATCCATTAAGATTTCCACATGTAACTCTCAGCTGGAAATTAGTTAAGTCTTTTCACCTTTTTATGAAACTTTAAACGGTAGATCATGTTTTGCCGTCGTAATGTCGAAAATATATTTTCTAAAAAAAGATTCTCATCTTGTCTGTGAATGACCGTTGTATTTGTAAGTTGCAAAGTAACTGTGGTCGACACGGGAGTCAGAGAAAAGGAAATGGTAACTGATTTTTTACAACTTAATTTCAAAATTATTCTGGATGACTGGTTGTACACATCAATTTAATTACGGCTAATTTAGAATTTTCTACAAGTTATGGATGACAAAGTGTAATCTTCGTAAATAACTGAAAAAAAATTAATTGCGCAGGAAATTAAAAACAGATGAAGATGGGGGACTTACTGTTAGGGTTGTTAGAGTAGCCCCATCCAAGGAGTGGTAGAGCCCACGAAGGGGTGAGGGGTGAAATGGGGGAGGAGTAAGATCTGGACGAAGTTGGACTATGTTCAGGTGTACCAGACATGGAACTAAATGCTGAATTGGCTCTTCTCACTGCTGCTAATAACTTCTCCTCATGACTGCAATTAAAAAATAAAAAGATTATTACACACATTATCTACAAATTCATTAAATTCCATTAATAACTTCAAAAATACAAGATTAACTAGAGAAATGGGTTTCATATTAAGAATTTAATTTAACATGCCCAGGGCAGATCATCTATTAACTAATAAACTAATTTAAACGAAAATGAATTGAGCTACGAAGGAGGAGAAAATAGTGAGATAAAGTAAATATGGAAATTCAATTGCAAACTCTGATTTCCCAAATGAATTCCCTTGCTGCAAACAATATTTGTCTTATCACATTGCAAACTGGGGTTAAGAAAATGTTGAACTTAATTCACGACTAATTAACCTTTATCAACTCTCAAAGTACTAAAATAGATATGGAAAAAAACATGGCTTCCATCATCACACAATGTCTCTCATTTGACTAGTAAAAGCGTTTTTACAAAAAATGTCATTTCACTCCTCTTTTTTTGTTCCAAGTCACCATGTAAAACATTTTTTGATCTTTGAGACTCAAAATGATAGCCCAGGACACACAAACACACATTTTCATCACTCAAAAGTGGAGAATGTGCGCAATAATTTTGTACAAAATGTTTCTTTTCTTCGACGAACATTTATCACTGACTCTGACACACAATCAAGTCACTATCTCTCTCTTTCACCAGTCAAAGAACCACGTCAAGAGAGGGAAAAATGTTGAATATTTAAATGCTGAGGGGGGAGGAGGGGATTGTAGTAAATTTTTCTAAATGAGATTTACTATCAGACATTACATATACATTATGTATAAAATGGTTGTTGTCTATTTCGCGGTAAATTTTAGTGCCTCCTCTTCCCCTCACTCTTGTACATACATCCAGATAATTATGAGACAGAGTGTGAATAAGAAGTTTTTTTTGGATCAATTTAGTGTACACTTTAGAGCCAGGGAGGTACATAGAAAACCTAAGCTTTTAGAATTTTGAGAGAGAGAGAACGAGAGAGAGAGAATCTTTTACAGTTTGTAAAAGACAGCAATTACAGATAATAACATGTTTTTGGGTTAGCAACTCTGAACTTGGAGTATCATAAAAATCCTTGATACGAGGCCATAAACTACATTTTCATCAACTCTAAACTCTTTAATGCTTTCTCTCCCTCTCCAAGGCAGAAGATTCCTAGTTGTTCAATAAGTTTAAACTGGGTGCAAAAAAGAAGACATGCACAAGGAAAGTGAGGAGGAAGACTGACGTTTGCCAAAAAATAACTGGAAAGTTGAAAGTCGGGAGATGAACGTCATAGGAAGAAAAAATCTTTTTTCATGTATTTTTCACACTCACACAGACTGTATGTACTATTTTTACAAGAGAGTGCCACAAAAGTGGCACACACACACATATCTCTCGACTTTTTTATGTCAGGATATTTCTCAAATCCATAAATATCTTTATTAAAAATCCCCTCCCATTACATTGGATTTCGTGTGAGTGTGCTATTTGTCATTTACTCCTTCATAAAAAAATATATTTAAACTTTGATTTCTCTAATTACGAGAAAATGATTACTCCCTATCTTTCTCTCTCTCTCTCTCAATCCAATTTAGATTGACTGACGCAAATTCTACTCTACTAGAATGTGGAAGTTTATTGCTCTGACTAAAACTAGTAAAACTGTATTTCTGTGTGCAGTAGTACATACTACAAAAATAAATCTGTTTGATCGGTTTAAAAATTTAGCCTGTCAAGAAAAGGACAGAGTCAAATGTTAGTCTCCAAAAATCAAATTTGCAGATGACAGATTTTGATATCTTTGACACAAAGATAGCCAAAACAACTTTTCCTCCCTAAAAGTTTATTTCTGATTCATTCTTTCGTTACCGTTGTGGGTGTGTGTGTGGTAGTCGAAGATATGATCATTTGTTAAAATAATGGAGTTTTATTGGTCAATTTTTGGAATGACCTCTCCCTTCTCCCTACTCAAACCCTGAGGAAATCAATGGTAATAATAAAAGTGTTTTTATTTTCCTTCCAATTTGAAAGTACTTTGGGAAATAAACAAAAAAATTTAAAGAAAAATGTCTCGGACAATTTATATCTCCTCTGCCTTACAATACTCGTCGTATTTTCCAATTACTTTTCTACCCGGGGTTTGCTCTTTCCCCTCCTTCCCAAATTGTAAGGAAAGGAGACATTAGACAAAAGGACAGGAATTGGCCTTGATCGGCTTTGACTTATTTTATTTTACAACCTCCCCGAGTTTTGTTCCCAATCAATCCAATTGAAAAGTGTCCTATATATGTGGACATTACTCCCTCCTCCTCCGTTTCTATTGTACGTCCGTCGTCCACTAGCAGGAGTACAAGAGTGTAATAATACAATGGGAAAATTGTGTAGTCCACTACTCGAATTCGAATCGGTTACCAATTCCTCTCCCTCTCTCTGACTGTGGTTAAGTACAAATGTTTTTCATCATCATGTCTCAACCCACTCCATTTGTGTGTGTGTGTGTGTGGACATGTATACTTCCTAATCCCAAGTCTGTCTTGATGATGGACCTCGTCTTTCTCTCTTGGCCTTTTAAAACGATTCTGTAACTCCACTATTAACCCATTATGATTGACAACATTTGAATATTTCAAATTTGAAACTTTGAAATTATCAAATAAATAAATAATCATCAACCAATCCATCTGTTGCCTCTCTCTCACTCTCCTCGTCATCAATCCGTATTATTACCAACTACATAATGTATACCCTAGTCTACTATGCACGTTTCTGTTTGTATTGCAATCGAATAAATATGTATTTTAGAGTAATTTTTTTTTTCAAACATTTTTTTTGGGGGAAGACCCTCTCGATTATCATATTACAGCCCTTTCTTCCTACAGGCATATCCATGGGTGATGTACACATTTTTTATAAAACACAGAGAGAGAAGCTCAAGTTCCCTGGTTGTTTGTTTATTGCTGAGTGTAATCTCTATATTACATTGTAGAGAGTTTATGTACTGTGTGTGTGTTCACATTTACATGCTACAGCTACACGCTCCAGAGAGTTTGACTTGAAATTACAGACAGAAAGAGAGATGACTAACTAACAGACAATTGACTCACGGACAATATAATACGAATCAATTGGAATCATCCTAATCGTTAATTTTGTCTCGTCATTCTCAAACTATTAATTTTTGATTCGTCAAACGGTGAAAAAACGTTTCTCCCTTTTGACTTGGAATATTATTATTTGATTCCTATCTTTTTCCTCCTCCATTGTACACACACACTCACTCTCTGATGTGGCATTTGTGTGTGTTCTCAAATGGTTTTTTCCATCGTCAGAATATTGTGTACTACCAAATGTGTGTGTGTGGGTTCTGTTGGAGGGTGATCGCCTGGTCGCGTCGAGTGTGACTTGGATCGAGTGAGGCATCAACATGAACATTAGCGTTAACGGGAGATTGAAATATCTGTGGTGTGGGTATAAAAGTCTGACGAAACCCTACGTGTGTGTGTGTGTGTCTCTCTCTTTTATACTAAACACATACACAGTGGAGAGTCATCTCCCCAGTCTGTCTGTCAACCAATCAGTACTCATTGAAATCTGGCACGTGCCCTCCTCTTGAATCATATAGGCGTACATTTTTCATCTCTCCTCTCCAATCTTATCTCATCCTCAGTCACTCTCTCTCTCTCTTCATTTTACTCATCTAAATTTGTTCTTCTTTCCAGTTTTGAGGTGGATTCGAAGGAACAAATGGAGTTTAATTATTGTAAACAGGAAAAATCACAGATTTTTTGAAATTTCCAAAATTTATATGACAGCAAAATAATTTACCATAAAATTTTAAAACGGACTGTAAAGTAGAGAATAATAAAGAAAAATTATGCTTTTTCTTTCATGAATTGAAGATTTTAACCCTGAAAAAGATTCGTATGACAAAATCACAAAATTTATGGAAGTAAAATTTCATAAACGGTTGATGTACCCATATGACTGAAATATGAGTATCAAAAATAATATTGTGACTTATTGAAAAGAGGGAAGGGAAAAGTGTTGAATTTCTAAATTTAGAATTTAGTCCCAAACTTGGTTTCGATTTCAATTTAACTGTTCCTCTCTCTCTCTCTCACACACACACACATCACACATTGATAAAAGTTTACTTTTGACAAGAATGAAGGTATTCTCCTTTCTTTTTTGTGTCCACAGCACACACACACATAATGGATATTGATACCATAGAAATCGGCAAAAACTGACTTTTAAATAGGCTCTAACTATATTTATACTCCCTCAAAACTCCCACACACACACAACTCTCTCTCCTCCTTCTCCTCAGTGTGTGTGTGTTTTGGGGATGGCGGAAAGAAGTTTGACTCTCCTCAATTACATGACAAGGAATTTGTGCTTTGTCTGCCTGACCATGGAAAAAGGTGGAAAAAATAAGTAAAATTTTGATGCATTGAGTAGAGAGAGAGAGAGAGAGGGTGGACATGGGCATACATGAAGAGGCGGAGGAGGAGGAAAATCTTTTATATTTCTTGGATAATGTCAGATGGATAGAGTCAAAAAGCGGTGTAGTGTCACTCAAAAATTTTCGGCCTCATCCTTGAGAGTCCAAACAAGTCCACGTCCATGTGGATGTGGAACGAAGGGCCGTCATTCCTTATCCCTTATAGCTATTACCTTGTTAAATGAACGGGATGGGACTTTTGAGTTCTCTCTCTCTCTCCCTCACACACACACGTTTACACGTTGGGTGGGAAAATATTTTTGTGGACAGAAAGTCAAGTGAATGATATGTCCAAGGGCTACAATTTGGACAGTCCACATACACACGAGAGTTTATACTTGAATAAATCCATTTTTCTGTCTATTAAACTCAAATCCTATAGTCCTGTATCACACGGAGAGCTTACAACCTTAAACATGAGGATTAGTGTGTGTGTGTGTGAAAAGTCCGTTTTCAAAATTTGAGTTTGACCACTCCATAATTTTAAATCCCTCCACACCCTCCCCTCATCATCCCTCTACTTAAAAGTCCCTTCACAATTTAACGTGTGTCAACTTACAAAGGGGGAGAACTAATGAAAGGACTATTACTCTAGTACAAAAATTAATAAAGTGGGAATGGAACAGGGAGAGGAGGAGGAGGAGTGGGAGGAGATCAACTAATTACACACAAATTGAAAGATATTTACTGGTGACATGAAGGATGAAGGGTCAAGAAATGATATACAATTGTCAAAAATTCACCTTGCTTGAATTATCCTGTTTGTGTGTGCCCGTATTGAATCTTGGTAATAGCTATATTGTAATATCAAAGGACATCAAAAATCATTATGTACAATTTTTCATAGTGACATCAAAATAATGACACACATTCTACTCACTATCATATTAAAAGGTTAGAGAGAAGCACACACAAATAAAAAATTGATTAATGGCTAAATTCATTTGCCTTCCCATTATTGGAATTGTTGTGAGGAGGAGGGGGGTGGGTATATAGTGTATTTTTTATTTCAATTGAATTTTGAACATGACGGAATTTTTGGAAAGAAGAAAAATGTGCTCTTATAATTTTCAATAAAAGGATTTTCTCTTGACTCTTTATTACTATGAGAAATAATTTTTTAAAAGGATGAATAGAAATTGCCCTTTGGACTATAAACCCTACGAACGGGCCCTCTCTCTCTTTCTGTCGGTTAATAATAATATTATTAATGTACAGACTGTACACATTTAAAAACGAACTCTTCTCTTTTTCTCTCTTTTGAATGAAGAGAGGGACAATTCATGAGAGTGAAGGAAAAAAGTGGAGTTGAGATTAACTAAGGCTGACATGACATAATCCATAATATTATTAAAAGGGGACACAACAACAGCTAATATAATAATAATATGGAGGAACCAAAGTACCCACTCCAACACACACACACAATACACTCTCTCATGGTTTCTCTACTGTACAAAATACAGTGTTACACACACTCATTCTCGTCGGTCAACAATGACAGACACTTAAGTGCGTGTGTGTATGTGTAAAAATACACGGATTTTCATTGACTGAGAGTCAGTTCAACAACAATAATAATAATCTCCTTGTAAAGGGCCCCCATTCAAAAAAACTGTCCCTTGTGTACTCTACATATACACTTCTCTCTCTCTCTCTCTCTCTCTTACATCTTTTTACGTCAGTTCCCTTAGACTCAATAAATTTTAGTCCCTGTCGGCTCTCTCTCTCTCTCTCTCTTTATCATCTTCTTTATTATTCTCCTTTTTCTTGAACTTTTTGTCAAAAAATTTAATGCTCTCGTCCCCTTTCTCAATGACAACTGTCAAAGATTTTCAATGAACGTTTTTTTACTCCTTTCCACATTAAATTCTGAAGAATTTACAACATAACTTGATATACTATGAAGGGATGACATTGACCAAAAAAGGGTACATTGAAATTCACTTGATATTTATTTTTATACAAAGGGAAACATGTGATTTTACACAGCCAAGAACCTACTTTTGATAGAATTTATCAATTATTAAATCTAGTAGAAAAATTCTTTTTCCTTAAGATTGTCTACAACCATTAATATACCTATTTAATTCTTGTTTTAAAAAATTACTCTAGCATGTCAGTCAAAACGTCAAATGTCTGAAGGGCTTTCCCCTTGTAGGATCCTTCCAAAATGTAAACGATAATGCACAACAACAACAACAAGGAAGGAAGATAATATAATTTAAGATAAAGGTGAGTAAAAGTGAATTACCTGTAACATGTTCTTTCCGCACTGTCATCGCTGTCTTTGTCATCTTTTTGTCCCAGGAGGGAGGCGACACTAAATGAGAGTTTTTTTTCAGTCTTCTTGTTACTCTGGAGGGAATTTTGGTGATGGATTTCCAATTCCCTCTCATCACTTTTAGACTCATCAACATCCTCATCATCCTCATCCTCCACATCTTCCGAGTCTACATAAGTTTCCTCTTCCTCCTCTTCCATGTCAATTTCCTCCGTCACCGCCTTCGAAATTTCAGAGTCCGACATTTTCATTTCTAGTCTGAGTCTCGGCTTTTTAAACCAACACTTTCTCTCCCCTGTCTATCTTCTTATTTCCCCAATTCAATAATAACAGTAACAACAACAATTACAAAAATTCACTTTAAGTATTCAAAAAAACAATTATCCTTTTTCAATTTTTCCTTATATTCATTGTGTACTGTTCACAATTGCAAGTCGGTTAAAGGGTCGTTCTTGAACAAATAGCTGAATTAAATCAGAGCACTCCACAAAACAACTAAAGTCACTAGTTTCATTCTCCAGATTTCACAATTTTTATCTTTGAAATTCACAAAATTCCAAAAACAAATTATATTTGTCAACAACTGTCAAAAATGAATTTGGAAAAAATGTTGAACGGCTGAAAAATAGTCTTTGATTAAATCCCGGGTCACATTTAGTTTAATCGTAAGATGATACAATGTTGTTCAAATGGAGATGATCGTGTGAAGGAGTGAAAAGCAGAGTTGAAAGTCGTGGAGGAGAAAAAAGAGTTTCCGTAAACAAAAGACTATAATTTGATTGTGACTGGTTGGGAATTAGACAAGAGGACCAGGAGTGTCAAATTGTGGAGAGTGGTGTACTGTTGTCTTGACACAGTGTGCTCATGTCCACTTACCCCGTTCCCTCACACTAGCACCGTGTGTGTGTGTGTGTGTGTGTGTAGTAAAGAATCAATCAATGCCTTAGGACACGCGTGGAACTCTACTTCTCTCCTTCCTTCCAGGCTCCGGACTCGGGTCTATTAGAAAGAGGAGGAGGATTCCCTTCTTCCTTTCTCACTCCAAATCTTCAGAAAATAAAGGGGCGATATTATTTTTCCTTCCCAGCTTCTTCTTCTTCACATTAATTACAGTCGGAGAGTGTAACTGAGGATAATTTTATAATCCGAGTAATTGATGAAATTTACACACAATTTTGTAGTCACAAAAATAGACTTACTATCCACACAAGTTTTGGATCTTCATTTCAAATATTTTTCATTTAATACGGTAGAAAAATTGTTTGAATTCAAATGGGGATTTTTATGTCTGATTCCACTCTGTGAAGATTTGTGGATTAATATCCAACAAAATAAGACAGCACAAATTGCACAGAGTCACAATGCGCACACACGACTTGCGGGTTCAAAAGAATTTATTTTGAATGTGTGTGTATATATATAATATATACGTATATATAAATGGTTGCCCCTCGTTTGAAAATTAGTAACGAATAAAATGTTCCCCGGTGTTACTCTGAAATTGGATTGACTGTTAGTGTGAGTGTGTGAAAAGGAAGGTTAATTGCACGTGTTTCTTCTGGTCGTCCGGTTGGCATGCGAGTTTTTGCCAAGACAGACTGAAGTCAACTGAGGAAGAGGAGGTTGTAGTGCGAATGCTGACTACACAGTACACACACACACATACAATACACAAACTCTTGCTCCTTTACACACACGGCCACGTTTTCCCCTTGCCTGCTGCTGACAGCCCATATAAAAGTGTATACAGTTTTTTGTATATCCTCCACAGCAACTACCATAGCACAGAGTGCAGTGTGTGTCTTTCTCTCTCCTGCTAAACGGCTACACAACAACACTGTATAAAATATGTACACTATACAAGGATCGTATAGTGTGTGTTTGTATTAGGGATGGCTGGCAGGAGTGAAATAATAATAATATGATGTGATGCGAGCGATTTTTGCAGGAGGGATCAGAAACATTCAAGAACCAGTCTTTGTTGTGCCTTTTGTGTGTGTATGTAGTCGTAGAGAGTGAGAGAGTGTGTGTTGGGGAGAGAAGAGTAGGTAGGCTAGTTTGTGAGTGTTTGTACGCTCGTATGTTTTACGAATGAGTGTACTCACAAATAAACAGTCCCCCAAACTCTCCTCTCTTACACATTACATTATACTGTGTTGGGTTGTTGTGGGTCGTAGTAAACGTGCCTGTGTTATACATACCGTCTAGCAAAGTCTTTCTCTCTCTTTAGCTGGTGCTGAATGAAATGGGTGTCGTTATAACAAAAAGGAACACGCTGGTCACATAATATAAAGCTAATAATAATATCCTTCATACATAATATAAAAAAAGGTGTCTTATGTATTCAAATGTTGGAGTCAAGGGGGAAAATTCTTAGTGTGTGTCCATACACATCTACAGTAAACCTGTGGACGGGGAAGAAGGAGAGTCGAATTTTAATTGACACACAGTTATCCAGGAATAAATTTACACTCTTACTCTCATTCCCAATGGATAGCCATTTAAAGAGACGATGTGTTGTTGCATGGGTGCGTGTGTGAGTGTGAATGATTTTTTTAAAGAAAAGGCAGGAAAAATAAGAATAAATTGGTTTATAAAAGGAGATGATGAAGTAATATATTTAGACTTCAACAATACCCTCCAGAGTGAAATGGAGAGGGGGTTGTATCCACGTCTGTGTGGTTGTGTGTGTGTGGAGGAGAGAGAGAATGATTATTTACGCTAGGAAATAACAATATGAGGAGACGGAGGGGAGGGAAAGGCTAATATGTACACATATTATATAATAAGAGAGACAGTATGTACACATTGTGTGTGGATGTTGGGTGAGTGAGAGAGAGAGGAAAATTGAACAAGTTTGAGTGTAGGAAGAAGTTTTGAGGTTGTAACTAAAAGTGGGAGCAAGACTCCGCCCGAAGTCTAGCTCTCCTCCTGTTTCGACCAACTCCGCTCCAATGAGTTCCGAGCGAGTCCGGAGCGAATAAAACCGATTTTTTTGTCTTCTCTCTTCTCGCTCTCTCCCTCTCTTCTCGCTTACTCGTTCGCTCTCGCCCTTGCTCTCGCACTTACTCTCTTCCCTTCTCCTCACTCCCAGGGTATCATTTATGCGGGGAAATTATAGGTCTCTTGTACAAAGAACTAATATGAGCAAAAAATCTCTCCTGCGCTCTCAAACACACTCTCGTCTCTTTTGATGGTGGTGGTGTACTTTGGTGTTCCTGATAGCAAGTTAATTCACAGCTACCTATCTATTAATACTCTCCGCTCTTTCCTTTCTCCTGCCCTTCCATACACACACACACACACACACACACACACACACAATACAAAATGAAATAATATTTGGTATTATATGAAAAAAACCAATCCGTCCACAGGAGGAATAAACAACAGTCCATTTTGTATTATGAGGTAAAAGACGACGGCGATGACGGCTCTCTGATAAGTCTCAACACGCTAACTTCTTCCTACACACACACACTCAAGCACACACTCCTCTCATTCTCTGTACGCACACTTCACTTTTGGAAGTCACCGTTTTCGTCGTATTCTCCGTTTATTCATCCTGCTGCTGTGTGTGTATACAGTGTGTGTGTGTGGAAGGAAAGGCTTCGTTTTTAACTCTTTGAACTCTCGACAAAGTTTTCCCTTATTTTCCCGTGTCTCTCTCTCTATATGTGTGTGTGGAATGGAAGTCTTTAGAAAATGTCTCTCCATCTTCCCTCACACGTTCCTTCTCTCTTTTCTTGTCTCTCAATTCTTCCCTCCTTTCCTCCCGAATGACAATGCGATGCAGAGCAATGAAGAGAAAAGAGTAGAGATTTTGTGCCTGTCAAATCGTAGCATGCCACCTTGAATTCATTTGTCGACAATCTTAGGTAATTTCCATCCTTTTTTTCCGCCAGCTGTTTCTCTCTCTCTCTCTCTCTCTCTCTTCCTCTTCACTCCCTGACTGCCAGAAAAGCCCATTGTAGGCAAGGTCTGATTTATAGCTTTTCTTATAAATTTTATCGTATCTCCCTTTACAAACTTGCTAACTTGTACTTTATTAGTCTCAACTTTACGAGGCTTCATTAGTAAAGTCTCTATGCTCTATATTAAATTTTCCAACGCACACACCACACTATATTTCAAATATAATTTCACACCATCATCATCACCCATTTTTGTATAAATTCGTCCGCACTCCCTATTTATATACATAATCTACAGTCCTCCAAGTATAAAACATTCTTCATTTGAACACACGTTCTCTATAAAAGGGACAACCCAGTATACACAAACACACACATATACATAAATGGCTATATCCGACAGTCATGATTTCCTTCCGTGCTCTTGTACAATTTTTACTACCGTCATTAGCTCCACAGTGAGCTATGCTGATAAACACCTCCCTCTCCTCTCCACACACACGTAATTTGAACCAGGGAGGAAAGGGGGGTGTGGGAGGTAGCCAAGTATTTTTAAAACACTTATAATAATAATTTCATTTAGTCAAATGGATTGAAATTAAATTGGACCAAAGTAATTTTATGGTGACTTTTTAGTTTTAGTTTTTATCTTTCTCCTCTCTTCTTCATGTCCTACCCCTTCACCCTCCTCTTCCTCCTCTATTACATCGCCCTCTTTTTCACCAGCCACGTACAGCTTCTCAGAGTCAAGTAAAGATTTGTCAGCGACTGATAAGACACACATACATACATGTATAGAGAGAGAGGCACACAGAGAGAAAATCCTTTTTGCTGGGAAACGTAAGGGCTCCCGCTTATCTCTCCCTACCTCCTTCTCCTCCTCCAGTGAAAAGGAAAAGAGAGCAAAGAAGCAACTAACTGGTTGGGAAGAAGTTTGTCGAGTGGCCAGACATAAAGCTTTCTCTGTGGAAAAAAGAAGAACGATGGTTCACGGTTCTTTGCCTTCCAGGGATTTGTGCACTCGCCTCTCCCTCTCTCTAATATATCTCTGTGTGTGTGTATACTGGGAATATCTACAAAAAGAAGGAGAAAATAGTTTGCCAACCTTTTTACCTCTTTCCCTCCCAACACGCACTTATTTTTGGCCATACTAGGTTGGATTGGCCAAGGACTTGGGGAGTTGTAGAGAAATAAGAAGGAGAAAAAGTATTACAGAAGATGACAGGATAGCACACTTTTTTTGTTGAGATGATTGGGCTGAAGAAAAAAATATAGGAGGAGGAAGAGAAGTTGGTCGGTCGGTGTGGAGGGGATGTGATGATGATGGTGGTTACTCACTTTTCCGGATCAATTTATGGTCCTCCATGGCCGCCTCGTGTCTCAGCGCCCTGTGTGTATTTGTGTGTGTGTGTACAGAAAAGAGGGAGACATGTGTGTAGAATCGTATGTATTTGTGTGTGTGTGTGGAAAGTCAACACTTTTTTCATTTCCAAGGTAAATGTGCAAAAGTGTGTGTGTGGTATCAAAATAAAATATCCTGGTCTAGTATTTTCCTAAACATTTTCTCCTCCCTTCTCTCTCTCTGACTCGTGTACATTGTGTGAGTGTGTGTGTCACATAAATTTTTGGGCTGTCAAAAATAGTTCTCACAATTTCACACAGTTAAGGCTCCACACACAAAAATGTACACAGAGAGAGAGAGAGAGCGGGAGACAAATAATAAAAAAATATTTTGATATAAAAATATTTGCGTGGTATGAATGGAAGGGTGATAGGAACATATTTTTCTAAACTTATCTGACTGTGGGCAAATTAGTTTTTGTGTATATTCATACTTTCACACACACGTCACTTATACTCGCACTCTCTATCTTACTCCACTTTTCCTCTATATATAGAAAGATTGATGTTTTGTTAGTATGTAGGAGTGAAGCACATAATTTTTGAACATTGAAATTTTTATTTATTTTTTACATGGGTAATTCAAGATACGAGTCACCCGTTTTTTTTGTCACAGTTTAAAATGACACACAAAAGAAAATTGTTTTTTTATTTCTCAAATGTCCTTACAAATGAAATTTCCTTTCCATTTTTTAATGACCACCTCCACCTCCTTATCACACTACCTTCCCCTTCAATAGTAAATTAATTTTTTTAACTCTCCATTTATAATTCTTTTCTTCTCATGGTGAAATTAACCTTTGATAAATCCACCCTCCTCAACATCGCATCGAGTAGCTTTTGATTATGAAATAATGACTGGACGAGGTGTAAATATTATGGACTGTACATTTAAACAATTTAACTAGATTTGTCCAGAGCGAGAGAATAGATTGCAACGAGATATAATCCACACACACACAATTATCCAAGTGTTAAAATTCTAAATGGTTTTGTGTTCACTATTAGTCCGAATTTTCCTCCCATTTTTTAAAGCGGGCATATGGCTCTTGTACTGTGTGTGTAAGCTCATTGTATGGACGCAGAGCATAAAGAGAAGGGGGAAATATTGTTTTCTCTCTCTCTTGTGGTTTGTTGAGACGTATAAAATTGTGTGTTACGTTACGTGTGTGTGTGTGTGGATAGTCACATTCATACACGTCAAATGTGAGAAAAAGACTGGTATGCACTCACAACTCTGTACCAAGAGTTGGGGAAAACACGTTCCTTACTCACCTTTCACGCAACACACACAGAGAGGAGGGAGGGAAGACGGAGAGAGT
This sequence comes from Pygmarrhopalites habei, assembly GCA_009870185.1. Lineage (NCBI taxonomy): Eukaryota > Metazoa > Arthropoda > Collembola > Symphypleona > Arrhopalitidae > Pygmarrhopalites > Pygmarrhopalites habei. The sequence goes on along the minus strand of WJFB01000357.1, from coordinate 17,372 downwards.
ATCTGATTAAATGTTTTGGCCCATTATCAAAACAATGAGGTTGCTCCACGGCTTTTCTTTCATCCCGGAGGAAGAGGAGGAGGAGGAGCAAAAAAAAGTAAAGGCACGGCGCTCAGAGTTTGGGCTCGTTACGAGAGCAGACACATTTATATGTCTAAGACAGATTTTTATGTCCATCTCAAAGTGAGACACATTTGTTCCCAGCTAATGCCAAATCAACACTAATGCACGCCAATGCTCATGCTATGTACTCCAGCCTACAAAAACTCGAATAAATTTATTGTGCCTTTGTCCTGTGTGTTTTGGTGTGTGTGTGTGAGGAGTACTGTACACTCCTCTTATACTATAGTAGCACGAGATCCTCCCTCCAAACTATAGACACTTTGTATAATAAAATCTTTCCGTGTTAACCTCTCTCCCTCTCCTCTTTTTGTATGATGAGGACAATTCCACACACATACTCTCTCTCTGTATGTGTATGAGGGTATGTGTGTGTAATATGGAATGTTAGTAGACAAATATTTGTGGGAACAATCTACGTCAAGCTCGTTTTGTTTCAAATCAATTACCTTGTAGCCCCAACCCACATGAGAGAGAGAGGAGAGAGAGAGAGTGAGTGTGTGTGTACAATTTACATACATAATTTAATGCTTCAATTTTACTAGTCTCTCTTCACCACATAGGTATTTAGTTCTCTCTCTCTCTCTCTCTCTCCCTTAGACAGACAGATGTATGTCTATAGCCATATTTAATTCTTGAGATTGTTCACAGTCCAAAATCCTCATTTCTCCCTTGTAAAATTTATTTTTAATTTTCCTCATTAAGCCCACACATAATTTAGCCGTGTATTTTAATCCTTTACAAATTGAGTTCTCCTCCCCCTCCCTCTTACTTCCCAGCTTTGACTTGTCCTTTGCTCCAGGGGAGGAAATTAACTTGAATTTACAAGGCAGATTTCCCTCGGAATTTCTCCGTCCCTCTCTCTCTCTCTCTTCAAAGTTGAGTGTGATGAGACGGTGAAAATGAGGCGAGGATCCATTTGGCAGGTATTTTTAGTCGTCCGATACGAAAGCTCATGATGCAAGATACTAGAATTTCTGTATATCCATGCATAGTGTGTGTGTGTGTGTGTGTAGTACACGCAGATTAGTCTTCTTCTCAAATCTGAGATGACTATGAGAGTAGCTTGTATAGTACAAGTTGTGTGTGCCATGAGAGGAGAAGAGAGAGCACGTGAGTAGGTGAAGTGAGGCGATGCTCTTGTAAGTTTTGAGACGATTTGCATTAGGGAGATGACGCCTACAAAACTATTTCCATTTGGTGTGTGTGTGTGTTATATTATATATTATCGTTAGTAAATTGTACGGGATGACTTTGCTGAAGGCAGGAAGCTCTTCTCTTCCTCCTCCTCCTTCGTCATCATGATGGAGAGGAGGATTGAGCGTGTGTGTGTGAGAGAGAGAGAATAAGGGAGTGGGCAAGTGCCGTCTTGATGTAATGTAATTTAATCGAGTTTAATGTGCTCGAAAACAGTGAGGAGGACTCGAGTGGAATTTATTTTCTATATTATTACATTGTAATGTAAACACAAACTACACATTTACACAATAATAATAACAATAATAATAATAGCCTTCTTCCAATCTCATCGTCCGTTTGAGACCACATGAGAGGAGGAGGAATATTAAACGATCATCTCTTTATTCATCTCAATGTGTGTGTGTGTGGAGAGAGAGAGAGGAGGATAGGGATTTAAATAGGCAAGGCATGAATAATGTTAAACAGAAGGCACAGATTCACTGTACCTTGACATGATTTTATTATAATTTAATTATATATGCAGAATCCAAATATCCCCTCAAAATTCCCTTTAATGCTATTTAAACAGTAGTTATTGCATAAGACTTTTAAATTCTATTTTTACATTGTAGTTTTAATTGATTTGTGTCATAATGCTAATAAGCTAAATACAGGCTTGTATAGCTGAAGGGCAGTCACAAAGTTTTCCATTTTTATATCAAAATTTAATTCATTTAATCATGAGGTCATAATTAAATTTGACAAAGTTCTTGAGCGGCGATTTGTCCCTACTGAAAAGAGAGAAAAAAGTATCACTTAATTTTTAATGACTAAAATAATATTGTGTTTAAATATCTGTCAGAAAAATTAAATTTAATGATAAATCTGAATTATTCTCAAATGTCCACATAACTAAATTTATTTGGTGGTAATGGGAAACTTTAGTTAGTAATTGCAAAAAGTTGAGCAATTTGCAATTCAACATAGTCTTATCCTAATTACAGTTAAATTATAGTTATGGTAAATAGGGAGAGAGAGAACTTTGAATATCCATTTTCTGTAATCTCATCTCTCTGCATGGGGGAGATGATATTATTGCAATACATGCACACGCATACACACACACTACACACATATATAGTAATGAATGTTGATGAGTATATTATCCAAATTAAATAGCATAGCTACAGTTGCCATATTTTTTTAGGATATGTATTTCCCACCCAACAGTCTAGAGTACAAAGAGAGAGGACGAGAAGGAATTTTCCTCACAATTTTATAAATACAAATTCGCAAAATCTTCTCTATCTCTGTTTCTCTCTCTGATAGGACTGTGTAGTGTGTGTGTAAGGTAGACATTATGCTAACGGTTTGTTGTAACGATCACTTTTCTGACGAATCCTATTTGCTAGCTGTAATAAAATGGTAAAAGCCTAATATACATCCCCTCCTCTATATACGTGTACGGCCAAGCACACACACACACAAGATGAGAGTTTAAGACTCGACTCTCTCTCTCTCGTCACGAGTTAAATGGTGAGGAACGATGATATGGGATGTAATAATTATTTTTACTGTTATGACTCAAGATGCTCCCATAAAAATTTCTTAGCACTGAAATTTGAGCCTCCTCCGTCTATTGGATTACGAATGTGTGGACGCGTTTCTTTTTTCAAAATACACAATTCACTACTAAATATTGAATTCAGTGCCTGGATTTAAGAACACACATTTTTATTGTATCTTCCCGTATTTTCAAGTCTTTCTGTTTAACCCATTATTAATTATGAATCTGGATTCAACATTACAAGACCAAAATTTTAATTCCGTGTCGAATTAAAATACTGATTTGTACATTAATCGATTGAAATTTCAGTTAATTACAAAAAATATTCAAGTATATTTCGAGTGATCGTAATTGGGGTCGAAAATAAATGTTGTACACATACACACACAAACAGAACTAAATTCTGAAGCCTAACGAGCCATCAAGTCTCAATCCCATAAATATTCAATGAAAGGAAGATAAAGATGAAATGAAGAGTCAGTCATCGAAACACAAATAGCCTAATTATGATAAGTAGTCTCTTCTAAGTGTTGTACCAAAAGAAGAAGTAGGATATTACATCCTAACTATTTCTCCTCATTGAATCAATTACCATGTGGAAATTACAAGAAGGGAACAAGAGGACTGTCTCTCCTCCTTCACTCTCTTCTTTGATCTCTAATGATTTTCTTGTCATAGTTGTAAGCACTCACTTTACACACACACACTCACTCCTCCCTTGCAAAACGATTTCAAACGATTTTCTATTAGGCTTTACGACTCCTTTTTTTGCTGCTGGACGAACAACAGTACAAAAAGGAGAAGAAGAGATTTTCCCAGATTAACCAATAAAATCCTGAGAGCAGACGTTCTCCGCACTATCCTCATCTCTCTCTCTCTCTCTCTTTATGGATGATGGGTGCAGCTCTTATGAGCCTTCCAGCTCATAATTTGCAATAATTATTTCTCGCACTGTAATTAGTCCCAACAACGTCATTTGCAACCTCCTCTCCTCCCACTCCTTCACTCCTTTCCTTTTGCGGCCAAAGATTTTTCAACTAATAAATACATTATTCTCATTATCTTTAACTTACGTCAATCGTGAATATGCTTACTACATGCTATAATAGATTTTTTATAATTTGCTTTTAATTTTAGTTCAATGATGCTCATACTTGAGTATTTGAAAAATGGCACTAGGAAACCAGGGAGAAAAGAGGGAGTCTAAAATATTAAATACATTCAAATATATTTAAGAATTAAATGTATCTGCGTAAAAGTACAACATTCATTTCATTTATTTTGTTGAGCCCTCCAAAGTCCAACAAGCTCCAGCAAACACCCAAAACACAGACACACACACTGCATTACATTACACATGTGATGATATTCTATCTGTTTCATCTTATCTTCCCCTATCTCTGCCCTGTCTCTCTCCCGAATTGAGTAATGGTCTACACACAGTTTACACAGCAGGTACTCAACAACAGTCCACCAAGAATTTCATTCATTTCCCTCATACTCCATATGCATACAACATGTACACACTCGACCCGTCCTACATTGTACTTTACAAAATTCATGTAAATAGAAGGAGGAGGAAAATCTCAATATTGTATCTTTAGGAGGGATAGGGAGATTCTTGACTGTGGAGTTAACAGTAATAATATTTGTGTGTTCGTACGTATCGTACATTAGAAGAGATTCCAATTTTAAAAATTACTTTGTATTCAAGGTGGTCAACAAAATTATAATCACCTCCCCCCTCCCACACACACGTACACAGTACACACACACTGTGTGTTTATTCAAACAATTTGCTAGTAATCAAATACTTGGGGTGGGATGGGAGGCTGGAAACACACACACAAACGTAGTTCAAGTAAAATAGTCTGAGGGAGGAAAGTGAAGAAAATGGTGAGCTGAGCAAGACTGTTGTTGTTGTTTCTTCGGCCAAGATTGTTATCTGTTCAGAAAAAATGAGAAAGATATAATGAGATATGTACATAGTACAGTACGTAGTAGGGAGCCCGTAACTCATGCTCTTTATACGTTGGACAAGGTGGCTTGGTTACGGAAAAAGAAATTAAGCTGGTTAATTTTCCATTTGTTCATTTTATATTGCACAATCATTTACATCGTATTATTAATGAAAAAGGAGAGAGAGAGGAGTGGATGGTGTGGCGTGCTACAAACTAGTCACACTGATAAATATTATGTAAAAGTGTAGAACACAGTATAAGAAATAATGTATGCTATAGCATATAGGTTTCTCTCTCTCCTGTTTACAGTTATCAGGTAGGACTATTACTCCTCGACGAGCTTAACTGATCCTTATACTCGATAAAATGGCGTAGAAAGACTTTTCCCTTAACTTCACACGTTAATTTTATTTATTTTTATTGCATACATAGTGTGTGTGTGTGTGTGTGTGTGTTTGAAATCCTTTCCCCACTTTGCCCAAATGAATTTTTTCATGGTTTCTCCAGTAACAAACTGGATACTCTGAATTACATAAAGAGAGAGAGAGAGGGAGGAGGAATTTTCATTTAATTTCTTATAGTGAGACCACAATCCTTCCACCTGGTGCCTCAGCTCTGTTCTTGTGTGTGCGTGTGTACGTGTTTATTCTCCACAAACAGGGTACAAACAGGGTATGACAAAAAGAAGTAGCTGGAGAGAGAGAGAGAGGAAGGGTAGGGAAGGGAAGGTGCGACAAAAAAATTGTGTTTTTTAATGTCCCATTAAACTATTTGTGATCTCTTAAATTTGCCTAATAAATTAAAGGAGAGTTCATTCAGCCAGTCACAATGGCTTACAGGGTACATGGCTAATATTATTATTCTGTTAGTTTGTACGTGAGTGTGTCTACCTTCCATAATCCACGCACCACTAGACGAGGGTTCCTAAATGTGTGTGTGTGTGTGTGTGTCTGAATGCCATTTTGGAAAAAGTAGTCGAAAGGAGGGGAATCCAACAAAAGCGGAACCATGAGGTTGATGATATGGAATTCACATTTCTTCTCGATCAGTTCATACTACACACGTGGTCTGTGTGTGTGTGTGGAAGGAGAGACTCTTGAGGTTGACAACATTAACATGAGTGCATTGTCAAGAAGCACTTTTAACGGCTTTAAGAGAGAGAGGCTAAGAGTCAATAGATTATTGGATTTATGTGTAAATGTTTTCCCAGCCAATGATTTATTCCCCGTAAAAGTATTTAATGCGCACATACTACACAAACTATGTGTGTACTTGTGGAGACAGGCACAAAGAGAGAGAGTGTGCGTGTGTGTGTGTGTCGTATCATAACTAGTACACATGACTAGTAGACATTTTTCAGTTCACAAAACCCAACACAGCAGCTCCTCTCTCTCAGCATGTGTGTGCTGAACAGAACTTTTTTAACACTCCCGACCAAGTAATTTTAGTTAAGGAAGCATATTAAGGATGGTCGGGACGAATTGGTCCTCTCTATGGAAGAGTAACTATGACTAATAGCATTCGTATCTACCAGCCAATACTTCACACACAGAGAAGAGGAAGAGAGAGAATGTGAGTGTGTGTTGTCCCATATATTATACTTGATTTGGGATTCAATCCACAAGAGACTCATTATAAATAAACATCTATACAATTATGTATGTTGATGTACTTCACACACAAGAGAGAGAGAGAGAAAGGAAAAATCTTGGATTTTATGAAACATGTCCCACATTATAGACCCAGCATAGAACCAACGAATATTTCAAACAAACACAGACACAGAGGCAGCAGCTACTCTTCATCTCCTTTCAATTCGGCAACAAGCAATTTATTCTGTCTGTAGCAGTTACCTGGTGAGAAAAAGATAGATGTCATGAGATTTTTTTAACTACATATTGTATGTACATAGTCCCTCATAATATGCGTGTGTGTACATACTACATATACATAGGACACATACTGGATCACAAGGATTTAGTGTATCGGCTTATTGCCTCGTGATTGCACGTGTGTCCATCCCCGTCGTCTGTTTGTGTCGGCTATATTAAATGTGGGATTGTATGGTTGTGTAGCAACAACAACACAAGACACACACACACACAACACGGGCTTTTATGTCTCCTTTGAGACTCCACTTATTATGTGGGCATTCCTGGAAGCACACACACACAATACGATATTTCTGGACAGTACACAGTCGGGCTATAGAACATGTAAGGCTATAAATAGCATTAAGAATATGTAAACAGTTTGATTTAATAGATAAAAATTTTGTGTACTGTATTGTGTAGACCTACACACACTAAAGCAGCATGTGTGGAATTACTTGGATTTTTGTCGGGAGTCAATATTCGGAGGTGAGCAAGGAATATGGAGAGAGATTGTGTGTGTGTGTATAACAATTACGAATTTTTCTCTATGATTCATCTGAGAGAAATGGATATGAGGTTATAGGATATCAAGAGTCTCTATACTTTGTGTGTGTGTGTGAGTGTGAATGGTGAGACTTTTGTGTATTCGTTTTTGTTTGGAAATGATTCTGGAGTTCATCGTTCCGTTGACTGGATTTTCTTTTCGGAGTCCCTCCACTCCAACTCCAGTCCTTAAAAAGGTGACATGTTTTTTTGTGTGAAAACACCGGGCTCTATTGGATCCTCTCTCTCACTCTACATACACACACACGCACACATTCTGAAAAGATATGTACATGGATTTTGTCTCTTTGTCCTGTCCTCCAGTCCCTCCCCGACCCTCCTCTTAGCATTCACCAACCAAATCGTTTATCAATTCCCTATATTTCTCGTTTCATTGCCTGACGTGTCCGGACAATGAAACTCATTTTGAACTATATCTCTAATGAATTTATCCCCATTCTCCTCCTCACTCATAAAGACTCACCGGCCTCACCAGCCTATCATTCGCTCCCTTCAAAATGTGTCTCGACTTGAAAAGCCATGAGTAATATTATACTCTCTCTCTCTCGAGTAAAGTCCTCTATCAATTTTTTACAAACCATTTTTTCCTCAGCCACCCTATATCATGTTATCAATTATCCTCCTCATCCTCGAAATATTAGACACAGTTTTATTCTCGTATTAATTTTAGTAATTCATTCACACGGACCCGTAATTTATGACACGATAGTCATATCCCACTAAGAACACTCAGTCTTCATTTCAGAAATTAATACAGGGAATTTAATACGTTCAACTGTCTCACTCTCATGTGTGTTGTGTTTTGTGGACACCGGCGGAAAGAGGGTAAGTGGAGTGGTAAAAATCCTATAAATGTGACTCAACCATTTCTGCATTCAATTCAGCTTTAATTTTTTGACAGTTCATAATTAACAATGGGACTATCCAATCTCATCCGTCTCTATTACACACACATGTATTATAAATTGACTATGAATACTTTGTAAAAATTTTATTTCCTATTCAAAATACGTGGAGGTATAAATTCCGTCCAGGGAAATTTCAGTTTTTCGGGTCAAACAATAGAAGAGCATTTAACCGCCGCGCATTATTATATTACAAGTTGTGGTAAAGTAAGAAAGATACAAGTTAAAATTTTCCTTCGCTCGCTTACTTCCCATTGGCAATAATAGAATTAGACATTACAAGCAATTGAGCCCTCCAAAAAAGTAATGATACATTTAAAATGTAATAATAATAATAATGTAATGTTCCCAAAATTTGGTGCCCCCAATCCCCAAAAAACCAATCCATGTACCCTACCTATGTACAGTGTACATTGACTACACAATTTTTTGGGCTTTCATGTCAAGGAATTATTATATTCCGTGATTTTCCCCTCATTCCATTCCATTTTCCCTTTTTCCTCAACACAAAAATTTAAATTTGGCTAAATGAAATGAGGACTATCATTACGTTGTGAAGAGGAGGATAGATATTTAGTGAAAGCTCAACCTTTTGATTTCCTTTGGACTTTTCCGAGTTTTTTTTTAAGGAAGCAAAATTCCTCCTCCTTTCATATCTTTGTCTGTTTCTGAAAATCTTAAATAAAGTGTTGTGTAGTTGTAGTTATCCTATTGAGAAGAGAGTGAGATTGTTTTGTGGACTTTGAATAAGTACATTATTTGGATGTACATCCCTATCTATCTAAATCCCCAATCTTTCTCTTTTTCTACAAGGAATCTCCCGGCCTACACACACACACACAGAGGATACATTACATAATGTAGGGTGTGCTGTTTGAGACAGGAATTTAAGTTTGAATATCCCTTTTTCCCCTTTTTTCTTTCATAAGAGTTGCATATGAATTGGAGAAGATGAGGATTTTACTTACATTTGGAGCTTCTGGCTGTGACTGAATATGTACGAGAGAACACAGACACACAAGGATTGGAAAAGAGTAGACATGTAGGGGAACGAAGGGAGATTGTGGCATTTTTGAAATTGTTCTCATTAAGAAGCCGTAGCTATGGAAAATTTTAGAGGAGACTTTATGACTAAATAATTTTTATTACTTGGCTTTACTACGTCACTTGTAATTCAATTTAGTGTTGTAAATGTCAGTAAACGAAATTTTGAAAAATTTTGTTGTAAGTTGTAAAACAAGTAAGGAAATCAGGTTCTCAAAAGTCCCGTCCTCCCCTACACACAAAATGTGTAATGTGTAGGAGACAAGGAAAAGTTTCTTCACTAATTGCTCCATTTCCATGAGGCCGAACCCGTCAAAATAGTTTCTGTGAGTCCTTTTTATACATTTTTATTTTCCCTACAACTTTGGAATCTTCTTTTCCCTTCAGGCCTTCTTCCCTCCTCTCTCTCTCTCTTGTTTTCACAATAATTTGTGGGTAGTTTGCTGATACACTGATCTAATCGTCCAGTCAAGTGAATTGAGGGCTTTTTTTTACAGAGGGAGAAGGTCTTCCTCTCCTCCTAAAAAATTTCCTGTCTATCTTGAAATGGAGCAATTAGATGAAGAATAATCTCTTTGTCCAAGAAATTTGTTTTCAACTTGGCTACTGTGCAACACAAAGCACAAGTGAAAAAATACCATTCGTTTTTTTAAATAATAAATAATTCTTTTTTGTTCTCCGACGTAATTCCACTGTACCGTGCAAAATTCCACAAATCAATCTTTCAAATTCACACACACAACTTCATGAGAATTTGAGTTTGAAAAAAATTCTATCCAATAATTCCCATTTTCCCCAGCCATCTCAACTCTGTCTCCATACAAAGAAATAATTAACAGAGTTTAATAATTAAAGTACTTAATTATGCCGTCGAATGTGTGTGTCATATTTTCTGCCCAAGTAAAGACTCACAAATGTATATTGTTTATGTGTCCCCACATAAATGAGAGAGAGAGTGTGGTGTGTTGGGTTGGGTTGGAGCACAAAAAATAGTAGCTATTAAAGGCTGTCATGGAATGGAGAACTGACAATCAATGCGGAAAATAGAATATCCCACATGATAATAATATTGCATAATAAAATTTCATCTCATGTCAACGATAATCGGAAAATATGTGTAATTTTGACTGTTGATGGTACTACATATAAATACACACGTGGGACATATATCTTAATGCACGTCTGTTGTGTGTGAAATAGATGTATTAGTAGAGAGTAGTGTATACATGGAGTGACCGAGGTAATTAAATTAATTACATTTAGAATTCGCCTTGTTTAAATAGAATTATAGTACGGGAGATAGCATTTAAATTTATTTGTACGTCAATCATCGTTCATCAATCCATACCTTCATTAACTCTCTCTCTCTCTCTCTTTCTGTAGTTCTCATTGGAAAATTGAGTTGATCGATTCTCAGCACAACAACAACAACAGGGATACCTGTGGAAAATAAAAAAGCACTGGCATTGTCTTTATATTCCTCCGTGTACAGAATTCCTTTTTTCCTTTTCAAAACTGTTGTCACTGCGGGGCTAAATGATTGTAATTGTAATGGAGTGAGTGAATGAGTCTGTCTCATATGATTCGGAAAAGTAAGCATCATCATTACTGTTATTCCACTCCTATATTTATTCTCCCCTCTCCCTCTCCTTCTCAATGATCATTTAACATGTGAAATTAATTTTTGAAGCGGTAATTAAAAAATTTTCTTTTGTGTGTGATGTGGCTCCCGTCATTCATCATTTTTCTTTAATTTAATGCTAGAGTATTTAATGCCGTCACAAAGAATAAATACAGACTTTTGAAATTTGAGACTTTGAAATATCTTCTTTTATACCCATATGCAGCTACACACACCACATGTAGATATATGCTTTGTTTAGTTTTCTTTGCCTCTATTTCACTCCCATTTAAAAATGTATAATTGTGTGTTGGACTTGTTTTTTATTAAAAAATTTTTAAATGTCTTTCCCTACCAAAATTTTGATGAAGGAGAGGGAGAGAGAGAAATTGGGAATTATTCAAAATTCACTGAATTATACACGTGGATGTAGGCTGTCAAACTTCTTCGTTAATCGTCATGAGTGAACCAGACAGAGAGAGAGTCTAATGGTCATATGGTAAATTGAAGAGTTGGAATGTCCCGAAAATAATGTGGCAACGGTTTATACTTCTATGTTCTATGCTACAAACACAGTTAGGAGGTACAGTTAATATAATAAATTATAATTAGTGTCCTCAATTTTTTGAACTCCACTCCTGTCCTCCATTTTCCCTGCGTACAATGTAGACACATTGTACAGAGATACGGAGATGAAAGAGAAAAATGTCATAATAAAAAAAATCATGATAGGAAGGTAAAAGAGTGAGCATCATCATATCATCATACAGCAGCATTTATTTTGTGTGTACTTGTGTGTGTGTGCAGGGAGTGTTCCGGCTGTTGACTGTAAATAAAATAGTATTTTGTTCTAAATTGCATTTATTTGCTGGCTCCCCCCTCCTTCCTATCACCCGGGAAGATCTGTGGTGACAGGGTGCGTTTAGAAGTAATTGGAATTTTAATGTCGAGTCAGAAAATAAGTCTTCCTTGAAAAGAGCATACACAGTCAACACACGTAGGTATACACACAAATTGGAGAGTGCAAAAGAGTTGAATGCTTTCATTGTGTCTCCGTCTACACACACTCTACACACAAACACACACACACACTACTGGCACAAGTGGCAACATGTCTCGACTCCTATCTCCCCATAAAAATGTATCAAAAGAGAACGAGGAGGAGGGGCGAGAGAGAGGCTGACACAATGTTTTGTGCCAGAATGAGATTTTTAATCGACCGGAAATTAATAATTTTACCTCCACAGCACACACAATGCCGAGTCCTCACAACACATAAAGACCCACACACACAGCTAAGAGAGAAGGGAGGGGGGAGGGGAAAGGGAACAGAGTGAAACAAAAAACTATGCAATCAATTCCAATTTTCTTCTGCACAATTTCATAATATTTTCAAAATGAATTTACGTAGCTCCACACACATTTCACTGCCATTAAACTCGGAGGATGGTCCTTTAGTGAAGGAAAAGGAGAGAGAGAGAAAGAGCGGAGGAGGAGGAAGGGAAAAAATTAATTTTTAAAAAATGCACAAAACGGTCGTCTGTCCCAAACCCTCGCCTTCTTCTCCTCTCCTTCCTCCTCCTCTGATGGGCTCAACTGTACATTCCACAAATGATAAAAATTTACAGAGTGGAAAAACGGAAAATCTTTTACCCCAACAGCCCCTTCTCTTAAGTCTTGAGGGTTAGCCTACCCTTGTGTGTGTGTGTGTGTGTGTGTGTGTGTGTGTGTGTGTGTGGAGATAGGAGGAAAAAGTTGTGAGAACTCTTGAGCCTGCCTTCTTGAGAGTGTGTGTGTGGTGATGATCTTGATGCAAGTGAAGCCGCCTATTTATAACTCAGATGGTGGGCTTGTATCAGTTTTATCCGGGGAGATCTAAACGAAGAAGAAAATGCGAAACAAAGGGTTTCCTATGTAACCAAATGAATATGAAATTAAGACTTCATCCGCAGTAGCGTTTAATGAGGCCGATGGCGCCTTGTGATAGCCACCGTGTCGACAAAAGAACTTACGACTTGACAGCCTTCTCCCTCCACTTTCTTTCAACAATTACCACCAAAATAAAATATATAGACACACACACTCTTCTCTCTCTCTCAACCACTCCACGCTTGATGGAGGGTGCACACTTATTTTTTCCAAACATACAGTCACACATAGAGAGAGATGGAAGGGCCAAAGTCAGGAATGACGACAATTACTGCTCTGGTTTATTTGGGTAAAAGATCTTGATATACACACACAAACACAGAGAGAGAGAGAGAAAGGAAGAGAGACACTACTGAGGTTACGCATTACACAAGTCAGTGTGGGGAAATGTGTATCAAAATGGGTTAATCTATCACGCCCGATTCTCTCCCCGATTACTCTACCCATAATTTTTCTAAATGAATTCCAGCCGTAAGATTCCAAAAAATTAAATACAACAAACAACACTGTTCCTTTTTCGTAGTCCTCCTTTCTTAAAAAGCATGCTATGTGTGTGTGTGTGGAGTCAAAAAATGTGTAGCTTTTTCTTCACAACATAAGTCAAAATGACTCTCTTTTACATTGTGTGTGGGTTTGTGGAAGAGGAAATATCAAATACTAATTCATTTAGAGATAAAGATAAAGAAGGCTAGTGTGTTAAATATTTAAAGTCTCTCTCTTTCTCGCACATGCACACCAAAAATGCGCAATTACAGTCTAATTAATACAACAGTCGGAGTTTAAACCCAGAATGTGGGTTCCATAGACACACACAACTCCCGTGTATGTATGTATGTGCTCACACAAGGTTGACATTTCTGTGCTTAGTACAAAAATAAGTTGAATTCGTAATTAACAATAGATGTCATCAAAAATTACTTTTGAAAAAAGAATACATTTTAACCATATTGTTTAGGACGGGAGTAGATAAAGAGGGGAAAATCTCACATTTTTCCATCTCATAAATTATGAACAATGGACACTCAGCCGAAATTCTTCCAAGACACACACACACACACATACAGACCACAGTAAAAGCCAATGAGACAGCTTGAATTTTAACAGGACACTCTTGACTCTCAACAATGATACCCACCTCTTCATGTAGATATTATTGTGTTTTTGCTTTTGAATATTGTCTCCTGAAGCGTGACATTTGTAAAGTCAAGAGAAAGAGGGAGAACCACACACAAATAACATTTCATACTTTTATGGTCCATACATTTCTCTCTCTCTGGACATCAACTCTACATTCCGGTATCATCACATCGTATCAATGTGCGTACATACAGAACTATTATCATATTGACTTTGGCCACAACCACAACAACAATAAAAACCAATAATGGCTAGTCACCGCAGAATAGAAAAGAACTGTCTCAAAATTTTACAAGGTTTTTCCAGATTGGAGTTTACAATACCGTGTGTGTGTCTGTGTGTGTGGACGAGAGGACAATGGACCAAACGTCACAATTTGAATATTTTCCATTTTGTTCAAAAATTTTATTGAATTTGATTCCAACTTGTGTACTCACACTCTCTTGTAACTTGTTGTGTAGATATATGCAAACACACACATTTTCCCTGCCCATTTGACGCGTTCCTTTCCCCGCCAACCAACCAATAATAATATACTTTCATTTGTACATGGACACCACTCACACACGTTTGATCGTCGAATTGTTTTGTACTCTATACATACAACTAGTGTACACATGATGCACCGGACCAAATATAGCAAGTAAAATGATGTGTTGTGTGTGTGTGTGTGCTGAATATGGCTATGCGTATTTTGGAAAAAAGCGGATAGCCTGAAACAGGAGCAGTCGGAAGAGTGTGTGTGTGTGTGGATGTAACCCCCTCGAGCCAATAAATTGTAGCTTCTGCTCCAGCCTACCTCCTCTTCCTCCTCTGGCTCTTCTATAGTGATTGACATTGACACCTTTGACTCTCACAACAACAAAATGTCGAAAATTTCATTTTCCGTCACTCAAGAGTCACACTCACAACCCTACCTACCACATTCTCTTCGTCGACCTTTTGAGTGACAACCATGTCCCTATTTATAATCATCATCTCTCTCTCCTCTTTCTCCTCATCCCTTCGCATATCATGTCTGTAGTGTAACTGAATTGTGTGTGTGTGTTTTCAAAATGAAACCGATGCATCCAGTTTTTGATTTTTGATTTTCTCTTTCCGTTCCGTTTCCCTCCATGGTTCATGGCTGACTTGTCACCCACCTCCCCTCCTCTTTTCCTCATTTTATTTGTCTTCCAGTCCCCCTCCTCCTTTCATAACAATAATAAGCTCCATGAATAACTCTGATTTTCATGGCTCATAAATATATGCATGGCCAAATACAGCCTCACTCCCCAATCATCATTCAGAGTTGTGTATTGTCAGTCTGATTTACAAGGGACTAAATGGAGGAGAGAGCTTTTACAACCCTAGTTAATCACATCAACTATTTTTATTAATTTTCCAAACTCCTCTCTCTCTCTCTCTTTCTCTTTTCCTCCCACATTTCTCATAGTCAAAAAATTGGGATTAAGTGGAGTACAGGAATGAGAAGACACACAAATTGACTTTTGTTTCTTTATATGGGTCTCAAATTGTTTTTTCCTTATTTCATTGATTTCAATCTTGGTTTATTTCAAATTACGAAAACAAGACGTAAAAAATTTTCTCCCTTCTTTGGGTTCCCAACTAGTACAAAACAAAGTACGAACAAACAGTAGCAATGAAGTTTATCGGTTGAAAGTCCTCCCTCCCCTATTATCTATTATATATGAGACAATGAATTTTTCTGTCAATTGTTTCCACACATCCAAGTACACACAAACCAGACCAGATCAGGGGAGGTGGAGAGAGTTTATATTAAAAATAATCTATTATCTAACTGGTTAATCATTCCTTCTCTCCTGGAAATAGTTGAATCTGTGGGATAAAATAATAAACATTTTTTTTCTATCTGTGTATTTTTCAATTCCCCTTCAAGTCCCTCCTCGTTGTTACGGTATACCCTTGTTGTGCATACCCTTTGTGGAAATGTGGGTCGCTCATTAATTTGGATATTGTATTTTTATAAATTGATAAATGAGTCATAAATAAATTCAGATTTATTTAAAGGGAGAATTCTGTGGCAGGGTAGGAGCTTCTGTGGGCTCAACAATCTCCTCCCAATCATTTACTCTCCGATGAGATGGGTCATCGGGTAGGTTGTCTACATAAATCTTGGGACGTGTGTGTTGTGTGTGTGAGAGAGAGATAGTGTATGTACATAGCCTTCCTTTTCATACTTGTCTGTGTCATCTGTGTGTTTGGATACAGAAATACAGACGAGGAGTGGTTTAGTCAAAAGCTGTATAATCATGTGTAGTCCCCACACACACAGACAACTTTATCCTTCTCCCCTTCTAAAAATCAACTAATACATATTTGTGCCTATATTTGGTGCTCTCATTCGATATCCCCCCCCTCCATACACGCAGAAGCCCTTTCCCTTCCTCCGAGTACTGTGTTCAACCGTATGTATACATACGTGTGTCTATGTACATTGTACACAGACACATACACACGTTTTTTGTCAAAATTTGACATTTTGTACGTCCACACGTCACCAACACAAAAAATGGTTCAAAATGGAAGAAAAACAGAAGTGAGAGTTGTGTGTGTGTGAGTGGAGGTCAAAAATTGATAAGAGTTGACACACAAATAACAATTAATAATTTGCTAAATTTGGCTAGCTAGCAAAATGGGTCAATTTCGCATCGTTCTAATTGATAGGTGTGTGTGTGGACTGTGACTATGACGGTTACTGGTGAATGACCAATAATAAATAGTAATTATTAATTACTCGACTTTGTTGACAAAGTTTGAGGAAAATATTATTAAATTCAACTATGTACCTTAGAGTAACAACTATAATTACAATTTGTATTCCTCAAACTTGTCCATTTTGCCATATCACGAGCCAAATGTATGGACAAGTTTTGTCCCAATGCTACCCATTCCCAATTCCTAATTTCCCTGGGCCAAAATAATTAATTATTTAACTACAACACAACGTATTTTACACATGGACTAGCGTCGATCGACGTAGTTGTCTATGTCATCGTGTGTGGGGATCCATCATTTGTTCTCCCGGTAAATTATTAGTCGTAAATTCTGACCGTTGAATACAGGACAAAATAGGGTAGAACGAAAGAGAGATAGAGCAGAGTGATCAATTACGCTAAATGAGGAATAAAGAGAGAGAGCGTGTGTGTTAATATGAGTGTCCATCACAATATTCTCAATTAGCTTGACAATTAATTTTATCATTATTATTTATTCAATGTAATTCCTTTGGCCTTTTGTCTGAGACAATAATTTTCTGTAAGTATCACACATACACAACACACACAGTGTCAATTAAGGTATGTTCAGTTGGGTCGAATTAATTAGATCAAATTAATAACAATTCAAAAGTACATCAATTTTGAAGAATGGTTCGACTAGTCTGATAGAATTCAATTAGTAATTTCAGTTGTAAATTCATAATTTTTGCTATAAATCGCCGTCCCAATT
>WJFB01000356.1:0-69665 GCA_009870185.1 Pygmarrhopalites habei | reverse complement strand
GGGGGGGAGACAAAGGTTATGTGCCACCGTGTATATTGTACTGTACTGAGCAACAGAAGGAGTGAAGCACTTGCTCTACGTATCAAATTATGTATATCCTGTTTTCTTCCTCCAAATGTACACACATAGAGAGAGAGAGAGAGAGAACAGGGGGAAGTGTGAGTGGATCACAATCCTGTGCATACATATTTTTCCCGTCGTCATTGGCACTCTTCCATTTTGGCCAAATTCTTTTTTAATTCTTACCTTCGGTTTCCTACACATTACAGTGTATCAGCTGAAGGAGGAGGAGGATGAAGAGAAGCCCTCCTGCCTTCCTCCCTTCTTTCCTCACTCCTCACGATGAAATGAACAATCTTTTAGTCCAACTTGTCATTTAAATTTATCAACACTGAAAATATGTACCTCCTCCTTGTGTCATGAGAGAAAGAGAGGAAAAACAAAAATCTCTATCAATTCCAAACTCACAAGTTTATCCCTATTGAGACTTAGACAAGGTGAGACACACACACAGGGAGAGAGAGAGAGAGAGAGAGAAGAAAAATTGTTATTTATGAACACCGAATTTTTTGATATCAAAAGGAATCAGAGAAAATGCTCTGCCGTATTATTAGTCAAGGCTATCAGTTCTGTCTTTTATGACGTGCCAGGGAAGAAGAGAGGACGATAGTCTCAAAAGTGAGACGTTTTTTTAATAAGACGAAGAAGAGAGAGAGAGAGAGGGAAACAGTTGCCTTTCCTATGTTTATTTTTGTTCTCCATTTGATTACTCCAAGTTTTCCTTTTCTATTTTTTTCCATTTCACACACACAAATACTCAACTCACACTCTCTCTCACAACCACTACAGTTGTATATTGTGTACTGTAGGTTGCATTGAACTTGACTTAAAAGTGTTTCCTCTCTTTGTGTGTATTTCTGCCTATGTCTAACTATAGACTTGCCCGACTCTCCTCCTCCTGCTCAAGAGTGGAGAGAGGCTCAAGAAAATTTTATGTACGTCAAGTCTGAGATGGAGAGAGAGAGAGAGAGGAAGGCGGGTTTGCTCTCAATCTCAAAAAAAGAGAGCACGTTAAACTTTAAGCCCTATATAAATTTAATGGCTGTAAACAACATTAGAATATCGAGAGTCATTTAGCCGTGTGTGTGTGTGTGGAAAATGAAACGTTCATATGCCCACAATGTGTGCCACACACACACACATTGTACACACACTGGTCCGGATAAAAAACAGTTGATTCTAAGTTGAACTTGATACCAAGTTGTTCTAAAATTCTGGATTAAGTTTAAACCACACACACACGATGATCCCTCCGTCTGATTGAATTTCCCTTTTTATGCATGAGAATGAAAGATGAATGATGGCGCAGGGCTTTTCTTAAATCAATCAGTGAACTCAATTGAGAGGAAACTGTGAAAAGAGATTAGAGGATGTGGGGTAGGTAATGTGAGTCTCAATCATTTTTTTAAAAAAATAAAATGGGTCTAGTCTTAAATGGATTATGAGCCAGTTGATGGAGTAAAGAGGTGAAAATCGAGTAATGGAACAGATCAATTTTTCAAAACAGTAATTAATTACAATTTTCCCTGTTTCCACAATAAGTTAATGGTGCTCAGCTATTAAGTTAGAAAAAAAGAAATATTGCTGTAGCCTACAAAAATGGGAACTGATAACTGGAAATTTTGTGATCAAAAGATGGAGTCTCAAAATAAAATTGACTTGTAGGTCAAGTAATCTTTGATAAGGATTCTTCTTAGAATGTCCAGAACAATGGCAGACACGAGAAAAAGGTTTATTTACTCGGATACAGTAACCTCGAGAGGTCATTTACAGAACTGACCTATTAATACTATTTGCAATCCTCCATTTGCGAACCATTCTTAACTCCAGCCAGACTAGCCTCTATGTCATAGAGTCTCTGAATTATTATGGATGATATTCTATTTCAAAAAATTGTCCAAATATACTTGAGAAAATTTGTCCAGACTATCATTCTCTACGTGATGAAATCCACTAGAGAAAATTCCCTGGTGAAAGTAAAAGGAAGGAGAAGAAAAAAGTTGTTGTGGTGGAGGATTCGGGAAATTGTGCACACAATGGTCCACATGACCTCCACGTGAGTGTTTGAACAGTTGTCTAGCAGCCAACGAACTTGACACGAATTGTTATTTTAGCTCGGTTAAAAATAGAATAAATAAATACCAAAAAATATATTATTATGACAGGGCATACCAGCCCCAAATCCACACACACACACTTTCCAAGTCATACATGCATGTATCATGTACACTCACACATTATATACCACTGTCTCATTGTTTTAAGGTCGTTAAAAATATTTTTTCTTGTTTATCTTTATGACTACCGTCAACTTGTATGGAATTCACTGGAAAAAGAAGGAGGAGAATGTACGGAGGATGAGTCAATCATATTTATGCAATGTATGAAGCATGTGGTTAATCATGCGAAACATGGACGGAATAAATGGAAAAAAATCTTCGTTTTTGAGTCATAGTCATGGAGTGTCGGGATTAATGATGTGGATGCATCATCACGGATATTGCAAAGACCAACCGGAAGTGGTTAGGTAGGATTTTTAGAAAAAAGGGAAAACATTGATCGTCTACTCCCATGATCCGTATTGACACTCCATTTATGCATTTATCTAGACGCTTTGCACATTGATACATGCACCGGCCCAAATAATTGCATTTTTTGTGAACACAGTCCAATTTTTTTGCACAATGCAGAGTTTCTGCACATATATGCACTCTCGCCACACTTTATAGTCGAACGAACCATTTTTAGTTTGAACAGCTCATCGTGTACAAAAAAATTGTTATTTCATGGAAAACGATATATGGGTCATGTTGAATATGTGTGAATAAGAATATATGCAGGAAATTATGTTCCTTTGTCCCTGATCGAAAGTTCCTTTCTCCATGACTTTCACTTGGCAAAAATTCCGTGTGGAAACTCCACTCTCCTGTGTGCGTTGTACTCACTATTCTCTGGAGCGGAGGATACTTAAAGAAAATTAAATTAAAATTCGTTGTCTTCATTTCAATCTTCGTCTAGACTAATTTTTTGTTTCTCTATCTTTGAATTAACCCACCAGAGAGAGAGAGAGAGGGCAAAAAAGTGTTTCTCGGGATGTTGAACTTGTATTTAATTTAATTTATGATGTATGTGAGAAAAGTGGTGAACATTACACATTAGAGATTGACTGGATAGTCAGTGTAGACTGTAAGAAAGTCTTTTAGTTTGAGACATTTTGGACTGTTTTGTGTAACTTTCTATCAGATGAGATATTTTGATGTGAAGAAGCCGCACACACAAAAGGAAATTGTCCGAGACTTGCTATTTGCATGGTCTTCATGCCATGGTGGGAATTTTGCATGACAGAATTTTTCTCAAGACATGTACTCTCCTACATAAAGAGAGTACATACACAGAGAGGGAAAGGAGGAATGTACAGAATTATCCAAGTTGGATAATTTTGAATTTGATTTAATTTATCACAAATTCAGAATAACGTCTCTGTCTCGACTCACATGACTCTCACACTCTCTCTCCGTACAGTTCATTCATTATATTAGGATATGAGGAGGAAATTGGTTTAATTGCATTGAGATTTATTTGAACCAAGGTAAAGAGGAAATAGTGAATGATGTAGTTGTGTGTGTGCGTACTGTATGTATGGCATCCAACATTCCCCTACACTTCAAAGCACCACTGTGTTCTGTTTTTCATTACAGTAGTTATTAGAATACAAGCACACACGAAACTTGGTGTGTGTTCTAGATTAATTTACATGGAACAATAATTGAGGAGTAGTCCCTAATATGTATCCAATTTGGGGTTACAAAACCACACCACCTCTGTACCGTGTGTGTGTGTGTGTATGCGAAAGTACAGGTACATTTAAAATTCAAAGTCCTAATTCTTTCCCTGCTACCAGCCCAGCCACTAACGTCATCCACTCTCGCTCTCTCTCAAAAGGAACCATAACAATATTGGACGAATATCAAATAGTTGTATTCCTCCTTTAGTTTCTTATGCGTCGACACGACCAACAAAACACGGCAATTATAATCATAGTCTCTATCTCAAGTGGCAAAGTCAGCCAAGGTAAATCCAATTAAAAATAGATAAAAAAAACATTTTCTAGATGACCAGAGCAGTTGGTCACTATTTGTCCAACTTATTCAAATCTACTTTATACTCTACAAAATACATACATATTTGAGAGCGACAAGTTGGATTCCTACTATATAAAATTGTAGGCCAAAATTGGCTATAATGTTAAAAGTACACACACTTTCATTTTTACTTTCTTTTGAAAATGCTCAGATGTAGTTCAAAAGTTCAAAAAAATTGTGCTCAAAAAGATTTTTTTGTTTATCAATGTGAAGCAAAAAGAGATAGAATATTTAGCTCGGGGTTTTGAGAGCAAAGATTAAATTTAAAAAACGTATTACTCGGTCATAAAGTCTGTTTTCCCTTTACCAACACACACATTCACACACATTCTCTCTTTCTATGTTGAATTGGATTGTGGGCAGAAAAAAGTGTTCACTGGAACTGCATAAAGTGTACTTCACCCAGAAGAACAATATGACATATTTTTTTGTACCATTTTATAGTATATATAAAATACGCATCATGCAAATAAAACTGTGAAAGTGAGGATATGTTGATGCAAATCTTACAAAGTCAACCTCCTTCTTTTTCTGCCGCCCTCAACTTTCTTGGAATAATATTCGAGAGAGAGAGAGAGAGAGATGAGGTGCATTTTATTTTTCCAAGACTCGGTCGAATCAGATTTGTCTACTCTCCGAGCTGCATCTTCCATTATGTGTGTGTGTGCAAACAAGAATTTAATTTTTTCTCCTTGAAAACACAGTAATATCTACACCTCTCAAATTTTTCGCCCTTCTTTCATACAATATCCTTAGGATATATTGCAAATTCACTGAAAAGAGAGAACAGCGGGTGAGGAAAAATTGGATGACATGAGTATAAAAATACAGTCAAATTGATTTCGAGTGCAGTGTACTAGACGAAACTTATTTCTACTCAAAAAAATGGTATGTTATTTTTCTGATTCTCATCCTCAAGCTCTTTCCTTTCTCTCGCTCTCTGTTTTTTATATTTGGTATGCAAAACGAGAGGAGTGTGTTTTGAAGGAGAGGGAGAGAGAGAAAAAGAGAGTTTCTTGGAAATGAAAACAAAACTATTTTTCTTGGAAAAATTCATATTCATACGATGTACAGATCAGATAGATCTTCAATACAAAAGGGGAGAGCACACACAGCGTGTGTGTGTGTGGGCGTGTGAGTTTAGAAAAAAGGGGGAATTGGAAAAGAAATTCTTGCGTGTAATCTATATTTTATTTTGGAAAATACATAAAACGTTTGCTTCCGGCTTAAATTGGTCCATATTAAACTTGATAAATTAAATACAATAGAATTAATTATGTGAGTGTGTGTGAGCGTGATGGATTCAATGGATTATCTTGGAAACTCTTTTGATTCCTGATTAGATCTAATAGTATAATATTGTATTGATAGCGGTGGTGTGGAGATTAGATCAATTGTTTTTTCCAGTCTACAAAAAAATGAATGATGGAAAAAACTTTGAAACCGGCACTTGTCCGTTCATTGACCAAATGTCCTTTCTATCACCTCCAGGACAGAACAAACAAAAAAATGAATTGATTCACTTGTGTCACCACTCAAACAACTCATCCAGACTTGAACTATGATTGAACGTATAAATTTACATTTTTCTCTCCTAATCTCAATCTGGATGATATATCGGTATACTTTTTTGATGCCCTATTACGCAACACACAGACCTCCATTCAAATTGTTCCGTGTAGACTTGGTCTAAGCTCCAAAAAGCCAAAATTAAAGGTGTATGAACTGCCATTATCATGCCATCATTTTGTACATCGCGTATAGATGAGAACACCTATTCCTAATTAAAAAGAAAGGATGACATTTTTCAGAAAAAGATACTGACCTTTGACTGAAGCGCTGTCAGGAGAGCTGACACATTCCCTCTTGATTTCCATCATAAGTCCCATCTCATTCCCCATGCCATTGTGACGATGTCCATTCTGTTGTTGTTGTTGCTGTTGCTGTTCTGCCATCTGAGCTGGGGTCATCGGGGCAGCCAATTTTTCTGAAATACACATCCCTTTCCACAGTTAATTGTTAAAAATCAAATAATCTCTTTTGACATTTTTAAAAATATGAAATGAGAAATTAATTTTGATCTACCGGCAAGAAGGGGGTTGGCAGACGCAATAGTCGCCTTATTGAGACCTCGAGCTCCCATATTTTCACCCGAGTGATGTGGTTGACACAGTTGACTCTGTAGAATGGACCCAATGGGTTTTGTTCGATGTGAATTGGACATTGTGAGAATGGGTGGTTGGGGTTGTTCCCCATGTTGGTGTTGATGATGATGGTCAAGGGTGAGTGGTTCACATTTAATATTTTTCTTTCTCCTTTTAGCTAGGAGACTATTGGAACGGTCATCAACTTCCATTTGACAATTAGACAGATTCAGATTGTTGTTATTTATATTATTATTATTGTTGTTGTTGTGATTGAGGTGAGTCAGATGATGATGTTGTTGTTGCTGTTGTTGTTGATGATGTTGTTGTTGTTGGTGTTGTTGATGTTGTTGTTGTTGTTGGAGATATGAATTGAATTGATGATGATGAACCGACTGGTTGGGATTATTTTCATCAACAAATTCTCCGAGGATGGCATCCAATTCGAAGGATGACTCACCCAATTGTTTAAACAAGTCTTCATTATCATCCTCATCAAGGGGAGAGACAAGACCACTCAGATCCGATTGAGACAATTGTGAGAGGGTGGGGAGCTCCAGGTCATTATTATTATGTCCGGAATTGTTGTTGTTGTGGTTATTACTATTATTCGTATCATTATGATTTTGACTCGAGTTTGTACTGCTACTCACAGTACAGCTACTCCCACCACCCATATTTACATTGACTGGGTTGTAGTTTCCATTCGTGATTGTTGTGGAGGTTGGGGTGGACGTTGTCACCGGGGATCCTCCACCATTTGACCTGCCATGTTGATGATGACTCGAGTTCATCTGGTGGAGGTGGTGATGATGGTGTGGGTGATTTTGATGATGATTGTTGAGACTATTGTTATGCCCTCCATTCGTGTGATGGTGTTGTTGTTGTTGTGGCACGGGTTGGTCATTCAGACTCAACGAGAATGAATTTAAGCTATTATTATTATGATTGTTCCCATTAAGACTGGACATGTTTGGACTAGAAGCGTGTTGCCCTGAACCATTCCCTATCACCGGACCATTGGATGACCCTCCACCGTCCTGTAATGTCAACATAAAATCATTTGTTAGATTTCATGATTTTGGAAAAAACGTTTGCAAATGTGTAGTACATTACTAGCCACCTAGTAGAGAAAGTTGCAACCTCTCTCTCTAGTTGAATGGGATGTGAGAGAGGTGGCAACTGTCTCCACTTATGTGGAATAGTCAGTAGAAAACTTACGAGGCAAGAGAGGTCAATCAGTTTCCCATCATTGTCTGGGCACCACAAGAGATCATCATCTATGAAAGACATATCGTCGTCTGGATCCTGGAACCGAGAGGTTCCGGCTCCACCAATAACTAAAGGCTCAATTTTGATATCCACTTTGAAGCCGTGTGGGGGTACAAAACTTATCTCTTAATAAAAATGTATTTTTTCAATTTATGGTTGATCGCCAAGAACACCGAATTTTCCTCTGGTGGAGTCATGAACGGCAAATTATTAAAATCCAACTAGGGTTTCATACAGCATTTCAATCCTGCAATCAAAAAATGTAAAACTTTCATTAGATTCCCATTCATAAGTACACGTAAAACGTTAAGGGGATGAGTGAGACAAAGTTTTAGCAACAAGCGAAAGCATCATAGCAGTAGCGCCACATAGCATACAGACCGTGAAACAGCAACAGAAGCTTCTGACTCTCCTCACTAGAGGCTACTTTGAGTACTTTGTTCGACTGAGCAGTGACTTCCAGTCACTGCTCAATTGACATAAACGCTAGGAAACAGCAAAATATCTATCGTTTCCTCATAAATTGTCTTTTGCTCTTAAGACACACACACACAGACAATTTTCACTGTACACACTCTCTATCTTTACCATAAGTGACACACATGGGATTCTCAGCAGATGAAAAAGTAAAAATTAAGATGATGGAAAAAAGAGAAAACCTGGGCTTTTCTCATGAGAGACAAAAGTAGGAACTCTTTGCCTTGGTTTGTCACACACACAAAAGTTGACACAAAGGGAGCAGGTATTAAATATCACAGATCATTTACTTATTGGTACGACTGGGTGTGTATGTGTGTGTTGTCAAGGCTCAGTCAAGGCTGTGTGTGTATGACTTTGACTTGAAAAATCACAACTTGGAGAATCCCCACAGACTTGATCCGATCATGACTGACCAGGTGTCAACAACATCTTGGTCATCATATCCTCACCTCACCCTCCTCAAGATGAGCACAGTCTACAAAATATTATGCTACAGAATCACATCACACACACACTATGTAGTGTAGAGGTAACAAAACTAAATCACGATTATATCCTAAGACACACACACACCCCCACTACTCCACAACAGACCACTCCACTGAGATAGTGTGACTCTCTCATTGTTGTAGAGGACAATGGAACACACATGCTCTCTCTCTCTCTCTCTCACACACACAGAGTAATAATAATAGGATCATTTATAAAATATGATCATAAAGTCTCTACAAACAAATCCTAAGTTCCTCGGAATCAGTGGTTGTTGACTGAGGTGAGAGAGACCCTTCTCATTTGACTGGCACATAATCGTCAGGCATGAGAGAGAGACGACGTCTGTGAAATATGGATTGGAATTGTTACATAGGATTTTACTAACTCGCACCCATCTCTCTCTAATCTGAATGTACCCTTTGTATCGTACCATGCACCGCAACAACTCTTGTTCATTCTCAACTCTCGAGTCTTGAATTGTTTTGTAAACCACCAAAAACAAATCAGATTCATTATTATATGAGTGATTAAAGACAAAAGATACAAATATAAACAGGAGCAAGGCAATCAGTCAAATTGTAGATGGAAGAGGGTGCAATGATCCAACAAGAATTATTTCCCTTTTCTTCCCAATTTTTTTGCTCAATATTAAGTTTTCACTTTTTCTGCATAATATGTATCTAACCCAAATACATTGACAATTCACAATACTTTTCCGCACCGGAAGGAAAAAGTGAACAAAGGGTCCAAATCAAAATATTACAATAAATTCAAGATAAAATTGGCTTCCTTACATTCTGAGATCCTTTTCAAATTTAAATATAAAATTCACGCACTCTCTGGATGCACTTTTTCACTCAAATCAAATATATTTAAATACACTAAAACTTAATATTGAGATTCCCTGATTTCACACACATTCTCTCTCTACTAACGTGTCTACTGACACTCCGTGTCAAATGGAAAAAATGTTGAGACCTACAGTTCAAAGTGCATTGACAAAACCAATTGATAGCACAAGAGGAGGAGGATAGATAGACGATATACATTTTTTGCAAATTTATTTTTATGCAATAATGCACTTTCCCACTTGAACCTTTTCCTTTTTCGCCACATTACATGATGATGATGATTTGTGAGCATGCAATGTGACGGCGGCGTGTATTTAATGCATCGTATTTGTTTATTTATTTACATAATTCTGTTTTTGTCGCATGTACCTATCCATGTTTTTGTGTGTGAGGGACAGATAGAGTTTCCACAAGTACATGCGTTTTCTCTCTTTTTGTTGTTTGTCAAAATTATGATATGATGAGAGAAATCTTTGTCTGACTGCATTCTCGGTATGTACACACTACATAAATTTTAATTCAATGCAGTTTTATGCAGCTTCCAAAATTTTGAACTGTTTGGAAACGAGGAAGTCGACACCAACGTGAGTGAGTGTGCGTGTTATATGTAGAAGAAGCTCAAAAAAATCAACAGTTAAGTCAGACAAATCCTAATCTACTGCAAAA
The DNA here is from genome assembly GCA_009870185.1 of Pygmarrhopalites habei. Classification (NCBI taxonomy): domain Eukaryota; kingdom Metazoa; phylum Arthropoda; class Collembola; order Symphypleona; family Arrhopalitidae; genus Pygmarrhopalites; species Pygmarrhopalites habei. The sequence goes on along the minus strand of WJFB01000356.1, from coordinate 59,558 downwards.
TTCATATAAAATTTGTATATACTCCTATGCCTGTATGTGTAGTGTGTAGGGAACTGACAACAAAGTTTTCTCATCCACAGAATCTCGTGGCTTTAACTTTGTAAGAGAACTGTCAAAAAATTAGATGAAAAATATGAGCATGTAAAAATTTACAAACTTTCATTGCTGAATTTAAAATTCTCCCTTGCCTAGTTATAGACACATTTTGGAGGAAAAGTTGTCGACTCTAATCATGCACACGACCACAAAATAAATTCAACACACACTCACTATCTCGTGTGTGTGTATATATATATAGGAAGGGAGTGTGTGGAGAGATGTAACTGGTTAATGAGACCGAAAGTTGTGATTTTCATTGAAGAACCCCAAAGAAGAAGAAGTATTTTCATGCATGATGATTTTTTGGTTTTCGCGAGGAACGACCTTTCCTCAGCTAACCAAGTTGTCGTGTGACTATGCCACTGACTCCTCTCAACACTGTCTCTCTCTGGGAAGGCAATTAACTTACTTAGCCACCATCCTTACATAGCTCTATACATACACAAATACACAGTCGAGAGTACAGACCAACAACAACACAACCACTCGCCTGTACACACACACACTACACAACAGTTGAAACATTATTGCTAAGTACATTGACGCCTTGTGTTGTGTTCTCTGTTGTGTTGTGTGTGTAGCGTACGACAGCTTAAATGCCAATGTTCTCTTATGTTTGCCAGAGCATTGCGAATCTACAGGGTGATACTCGCACTTTTCATTCTCAAGAAACATCCACATTTTTCTATCAAAACTTGTCAACATTTTTTGGGGACATTGAATTTGACAAGGAACGACGATTAAAGTTTCAACACTCCAGCTTTTGCTTGAAAAATTAAATGGAAATTCCGGGATTTTAAACAAATCCTCATCAAATTAAATGCCAATTTTTTGAATAGAATGTACGTTGAGCTGCATACAAGATCACGAAGGATTATTTTTAGAAAATTCTTCCAAAAATTTCGAATCCTTCGTACATTTAGGTGTCACCCTGTGTGTGTTGTGTGTGTGTGTTTGTGTGTGAAGTAATGAAATTGAATAGAATATTCCCTGACCGACAAGAGTGGCTCTTTATCTCTCTCTCTGCGTGTGTGTAGTGCGTATAGAACAACAATGCCTGTTCTACACAGAGACTTTTTTTGCACGTAACTTTGTATAATGTAGCCTAGTAGAAAACTCTAAAAGCGGAAAATCTTGGCGTCATACTCCAAACCATTATAATATTGGTTTTTATATGAGATTTTCACTATCACTTTATTCTATTTTTTCCATAAAAAAAGTCACTACACACAAAACTTCCCCCTCCTCCACTCCTCTTGTATACTCTCAGCCAGCTTCTATCCTATCTTTTCACACAAAAAGTACACACACACACACACAAAATGTACTCTGTGCATGATACACACACTCACTCACACACTCTGTACACACAATTTTCACTTTCACTTTGACGACGGATGAAATCACATCTCATTATTATTCATTCCTATTATTTAAGGAGGAGGAGGAGAGAAGGATTAAATAGCATAATAGACTGTACAGTGGTTTGTTCATGTCTTTAGAATCTTAGAAATCTTTTTTCCATCAATATAAATCATAGAATTATTATCAACCAACCCCCACTCAAAAGGTCATGAAAGTGAAGGATCATATCCACTCTACTCTACTCTACGTGTCGTAGGAATCTAGCAAAAAATTGTAAAATGAAAATAATTACTTTGGTACAGTGCACTGAACCATATTTTAATGGACCAATTTTTAAACCCACATTAGTTACCTCATGAAATTTTGTATCTCTTCCCCTATCAAAAGAGATAATCTAATGCATCTCTCTCTCTTGCTCTCCCTCCCTCAAAACAAATAATAAGTGAATAATAATAATAACAACAATTTTTTCCTCTCAAGAGTCAATGGCCTTTCCCTTTCTGGAGCTCACATTCTCCCCTCATCTCTTCATCCAAAGGGAAATTAATTAAAATTAATAATACTATGATTTTAAAAAAATTTGTTATAATTTATATTTCATTCATCATCGACGACGACGAGGATGACGAGTCAATTTATTTTTTCAAGAATACTCCACTCTTAACCTCTCCTCGAATGGGATGCACAGAAATGCATCCCAAACAACGAAAGGAAAGGGGAGAGATCAAACAAGCCCGTGAAGGTCATACCCAGTAGAAAGTACGAGAAAAGAATGAGGAGGAACAAAATTTCTATCATTATTTAAATGCAATTTCCTCACTCCAAAATGAAATAGAAGAGGAGAGGAGGGGTAAAAAGGAGGATGGACAGGGCAGAGGTAAGTATAGTAATGGGATGTGATAAACGCGAAGGAGGTGAGTAATTTGAGTATGCAAATTGATGAGTATGCAAATTTGAAGTGAAATACAAAAAAAAATTGAGCACTCACAATTTTAGCACGACTCCAATTCTCCCCAATTTCAGTCGACACACACACACACACAAAGAGAGAGGGACGCAGGAAGAGCAGGAAGGAGGATGAACAGGGTTTTGAAAGAAGAGGAAGAAAAAGGAAAGGTTATTGTCTAGAAACTGGTCCCGATACGTAAACCTCGACTGTGTGTGTGTGTGTCTGTATATTAAATCGAACAAGTTTCCACTACATCCTAGTCCCCATTGGCCATTTGTGTGTGTGTGACTTTGAAAGTGGAAAACCAGAGCGAGAGTTGAGTCAAGGAGCAGACTTTTCCTTCTTAATCTTGTACAGTAAGGATGGATGGAGAGGAGAGTGGAGTCGGAGAGTTTGGAGAAAAGGGGAAAAACAACTTTCGCAGTTTGCCCTATATTCTCCAGCGAGAGGTTCGTTGGGTTATTTTTTTATTCTCTCTCTCTCTCTCTCTTTGACCATCATCATCATCCTTATGATAGTACACAGAAAATATTGAGAGGTGAACGTCCCTTCTCTCTCTCTCTTTTATACACTCTCATAGCAATCCATTCTCTCTCGATACACGCTGTGTATTGAGAGACACACAGCAGCAGCAATCCTATTCACAAGATATAGACAACTTTTTGTATGTAAGTAAAGGCCATTGTCTTTGGTCTGTCTTTTACATTACGATTGGATTGCTGTGTTGTTACTCCTAAAATGATTCTACTACTACTGTTTTTGTTGTACAACAGCAGGAACAAGAAGGATGAACAACAAGTTGAATGCCAACACGTACCTACAGCTACTACTACATCATCATCATCTGTGTGTGGACCTTCCCCATGATCATCAGATGGTTAGAGAGAGAAATGTCCATTAGATGAATTTCATGAATTTTTTTGCGAGATATATATATAAATTGCACATAATATTCACAAGTGGTATGATGATACAAGGCTTCTCTCTTTCACTCACTAATAAATATATTGAACATTAGTGGCTGCAAACAGGTGGACATACTTCTACCCCTTCAATTAGGAAGAGTGAACATGACTCATAAAAAAGAGGATACGGTAGCAGAAGCAGGGTCTGCTACGTAAAACATTACGTTACATGATTACACTACGCAGTATTTATTTATTGGCTACTACATTTTGTTTCGGCTTGTCCTTCCATGTACACCAATCGAGTTTTTCTGTACTAATTTTGAACATTAAAGACGTACAGAAAAGCTTGGTGCACACATAATGAAGTTCTGCCCAGTTCCAAGTAAAAGGTAAGCTGCAAATACTATTGACATGATGAAATGAGTCGGATTTTGTGAATAAAGTTGTTGTGCTAAAATTTAATATGATTCTATTCTTTGCACTTTCTACTGGATGTCTTGTAAGTTTAGAGAACAAAGTCCTTACACTTTTCTTTGAACTTTTTTCTACTCTCTCAGTTTACATTTTTGGCAGTACAAATTTTTTCTGTAATAAATAAAAAAAATCTCATTGTTTATTTTTTACAGCTAAATTAGCCTTGCACATTCCCAATTTTTTGACCCTAATTAAAATCTGCAGATTAAACAAAGAATGAGTGGAGAGAAATAAAAGTGGTTCTCAAAATAGAAAACAAATGATTTAATTTCATGTGAAGATACGGACTCCTGACAATGAGAGAATAGAAGATGGTTTCCTCGATTAAAAGTGACCCTCATCCCTCATTTAATGGGATGGGATGGAGGGGAGGGAAGGGGAGAATTCTCAATGATGATGATAGATGTTTTACGTGAAAATTCTCTACCGTCATCTCATTAATTAAATATTAGTGGAGGAGGAGTGTGTGGCGTGCTATGCACTATAAATTTAGTACATGTGTTTGTATATGTGGTATAAAATTAGCCATGGAATTATTTGAGGAGTTTATGTAACAATAATAATGATGATATGGCGTATCATAAGCATAGACCTTACAGTAAGAAAAAGGATTGAGTAAAATTTACCATCCTATTACTATTTTGCCGTTGTAACGTCTGTCAATGCAGATTCTTTGTGTGATTGTGTGAGTGAGTGTTGGATGGTGTGAAACAAAATTGTCATAAAAATTGAAGGTTAATGTTGTAATATTGCAAGTAAGCCATTATGAGGGTTAATCCAATTAATAATAAAAGTGTGGAGAAGGAGAGAAAGAGAGAGAGAGAGAGAGAGAGAGAGAGGAGTCTAGGTAGTTTGTCTGTTTTTCTGTGTCTCAGTCAAGGATGCAGGCAGACAGTCAAAATCGTACACTTCTCCTTTTTGGTGTCTGCAATTCCGTTTCTATTATTATTATTACTTCTGTCTTCACACGCACACACACAAGCAGGAGGAGGAGGAGGAGAAGTCGTCCATGTGGGTAATACGATATTGTAGAAAGGCTTTAGGTATTGACAGTGACACATACACACACGTAAGTACACACAAAATTTCTCAAGCACATGTTGAGCAAGTCAAATTTTTATTCCACACACCAAAGCTTTTTCTTACCATGTACATATAATGTTCCTCACTTTCATATATATGGATGAATTGAGTGTGCAGAATTTAGTTGCGAATGCATTGTTCTATTATTTTTTTCAATGCCATGTCCTTCCTCAAGATATAACTGTGTTTGTGTGTGTACACATTATGTACACACTTGGAGTTCCTCCCATCTTTTTCTACAGGGGTAATCGTGAGTGCTTTTCCTTTCACATATTCATATATAATTCATGCACACGCATGAACCTCCATTGCCCAATATAAATATACCTCACTAGTCAGTTGGGATGTGCATACATGTGTGATGTGCGAGAGAGAGTGTGTGTATATATGCACAAGTATGCAGATTTCTGGTGCATACAAAATAGCCCAAATAGTTAACTATACTGCCTAGAATGATGAAGGTGGCACGGCTGTCTGTACGAATTTAAGATTCAAGTAATAAGAATCAGGAATGACAATGGATGGTAAATTAAAAAGGTCTTTCTCTATTCTCCACATGTGTATACATAGTCACAAATCTATACACAATGGCCTTCATCAATGGTCAAGTTTCAAGATTAGTCAAGAGTGGAGAGAGAGAGGGAAAAGGAAAAAATTGCAAAGCTAAGTCCGTATTGTCAAATTGACAAATAAAGAACTAACAAGGTGCTTCACAGAACTACCTTCAAGTGTAAAATCCTCACTAAACTAATTCCACACTCAAATCTGTCTCACTGTCACTCCATTTATAACTTTATCATTTACACTCTCAGCTTATCAGGCACTATTCACACACTTGCGTTCAGCTAAGGATGATTCATTACGATATTAAAATTCGACTGCCACTAAATTTATCGTTTCTGTCTCACCGGATGTGTGTATTTTTTTAATAAAATACTTTTAGATTAACACACATTTGAAAAAGATTGTCAAAATTGGCTTTTGATATTATTTAAAGTAAATATGCGGAAGAGACAAGATTTTTGCTGACCCTTCCAAAAATCCGAGTTTCATCCAGTCTCTCTCTCTCTCTCTCTCTCTTTGAGTCATCTGAATTTTACTGTGGATTGAGCAAGATTATGAAGGATTATGTGATGGACACACTAGCACAATATTATTGTCATGAATCCGTTGTGGATTAACAACACATATTTTAAATTGACAGCGAATATTTACAAATTTTCTTCCCTCTAAAAATATTCCTCATCTATAACATAATAAAGTGCGTTCTTTCCAGTCACTCGCCATCACAAATTTATGTACTCCTTCCACGCGTTTTTCCTGTTGATTTGACTCGACTCGTAAAAATGTGGCAAGTATTTAAGGAAACACACACACACTGTAAAGAGAGAATGCCACTAACCTCTAAGCTTATTATACAAACAACATGGACAGGAAACTGTACATTCACACACACACACATTCTACACAGTACACACTGCACTAAAATGAAAGTGCATTGCATAAAAACTTGACTCAGAAAGTGTGTGTGAGTGTGTGTTACTATGTAAAAAAAAAGTAAATATATATTATGGCAATCCAGCATTTTTATATCCCAAGCCTGGATAGTGTTGCCTCAAGTTATGTCAACACTCTCTCCACACACACACACGTACACACAACTCATTTCTTCATTCTAGTTATTTCCCTCCGTCCCTCTGTATTTACTCTGTCGACGGAGGACATGCATCCCATTACACGCGAATGTCCTGTAAAAAAATAACAAGGTAGACCACTGACCCTGAGAACAAACCGTCGCATGCCATATATAAATGTGTCTGTGTGAAATCCCTGCAAAAACTTTTTTAGACTACAAATACTGACGTCCACAAAATTCCCGTCTCTTTCTATCTCTTACGAAATCCCGTCGCCGATAATCCTACTCTACATTCCATGCGATGATGATGTGTGTGTGTGTATTGACACGCCAGGTTTTTGAACCAAAATATCAGCACAATGATGATTCAAACTACTTAGTGGTCAAATTAAATAGAATTTAGGAAAATTTTGTACCCACAATAAAACAAACAGTCTCAGTACGAACAGGAGTGGTAGGGGAGACGCATAGATCACTATTTTGACACACATTTCTATTATGTATTATCGATGGATACGTGAACGATGACAAGGGCGTCAGATTGACGTTTACTTTAAAACTAACGTTAATCTTTTTTTGGTAATAATTTTTTCTTTCAAAAAAAATTGCATGATAAACTTCTTCCTACAGTTAAAAGAGGTTAGGGATGAGGGTGCGTGTTTATTCATACTTTAATATAAAGAAATTTGTAAGAGTGTTTCTTGTGAAATAAGAGTAATTACAAAAAGAGAAGAGAAGAAAGAGATAAGGATCTGGGGATTGAAAAACTAAGCCAAGGCACAAAAATTTGTAAAATTTGTACTTAAATACAGGATGCTACTTTTGCATTGTCTTTTGTGTGTGAGTGTGTGTCGGAAATTTTACGGATGCCATCTTCCCCCTCCTCTGATAAAATGGTAAGACAAATAGACACACACATGATAAAATTGACACTAGTAACATAGTGCAATTAATTTGATTATAATCTCTCCTTCTAGACACATAGTACAAACCTCCATGTATGTTTGACATTGCTCAACAATCTGGTCTTGATGAAGGAACAGAGGAGGAGATTTTTGCGTAGGACTCTCAATACATGAATCCAAGGCTGACCTTCAAGTTAGGTTGGGGAGTTAATCACAATTGCATTAGAACGAAGAGGGAGGAGGAGGAGGAGAAACAATAATTACATGAAGATCATTGTGTATTACATGCATTTATTACTGTGTCTGTCCCTTGCATGTGTGTACACATATAGAGGTTTCTAAAAGATCACCTTTTAGATTTTTTTCCGATTAAATTCTATTTTACTTTACAAAGCAGCGTACAGTCCTCTCTTCTCATCATAATTGGGAATGAAGACTCCAAAAAATTGTGTGGTTAAAATTAAAATATCTCCTAAAAAAACATTTTCTATTTCATTCTTCATACTTTTATGAAAATGAGCATGCAATTTGTGAGAGGGGAGACGCATCTTTAAATTAGATATATCATAAAAAGTGGTCTACAACCATAACCACACGAGCTGCCATTTTTTTGCAAAAAAAATTATTATAAATAGAGAGAGAGAGAAAGAGAGAGTTTGCAAAAATTCTACATTCAACCGCCGCCAAAAATGATGGATAGGGAATTTGACGAGACTGCACTTATGTTCGGGAATAGGAATAAAGTGAATTAATATCTTATATAAATATGATATGCCGAGACACACACACACAAGCACACTTCTTGGGAGATAGTATTACACAAGGGTGATGGTGGTATGCATGGATGGATAGCCTACATGCGTGCACACAGATACATTCACTCTCACATACTAGTATGTACAGTCTGCAACGTAGAGGAGGGGAGTATATATAGGATGAAAAGTATGCTCAACTGAGTCATGAAAAAATAGGCAGTAGGTTAGCATTTTAGCCCTGACACCATAACCCTCACTAACTTTTGCAAGTACACAGAGAGAGGCAGAGAAAGAGAGAGAGAGGTGCGGACGAGAAAAATACACATACATCACACACATGACTCACATATGTAGTGTCGTGGCATTGCAAATAATATCAGACACACACACACAAACACACACAAAAATCATAACATGACTCTCATCATCATCATCATCAAACTTGACTTAAATCCTCGTAACTACAAATACACACACATAACTTAATTTATGTCATTCATGACCAATGAATGGCACATTTTCTGCAAATGTATGGACGGAAGCATGTGTTGTGCCAGTACAAGATTGTGTGTGTGTGTTTATACTAGTAGTATGATGAATATAATGAAGAAGATAGACAGTTATGCATCTCTCTATCTCTCTCCACATTGATTTAAATCTCTCCTCCTCATTATCAACTTTTATTTTGCGTCACAATTTTCCAATGCCACCCTCCATGTATGTAGTCCATGGTGGATTTAATTGCAGAGAGTAAAAGCAGTAGTGAGGTTTTAAGTACACACAACACATATATTTGAATTGACAAAAATTGTCTCATCCCTCATAACCCAAAACTTTGATTTCCGAGGTCTCTCTCTCTCTCTCACTCATACACACAAAACCGAAAGACTCCTTCTCCGTGTAAGAATGGATTTGTTGATAAATGGAATAAGAGAGAATGTGTGTGTGTACGAGTAAAATTTAATGTGGAACAAGTTTACATTATGCATGCCAGGAGCTTGTATATTTTGTGGAAAAAGTACATCCGTACACACACCACACACTACTACAGGCACAGGCACATGGCGTGTGTGTGTGGGAGTGTGCGGGTGTTTAAACAATTCTTAATAGGTGAAAACTACTCTTGATTCCTATGCACACAATAAAATAGTGGCGCAGTTAGTGCAATGGCCTGTTCCGAAACCTTGTGATATATTATCAATTCATCCTTTCAGTTCATCTTCTCTATTTATTTATGTAGGTTTAGGTTACTCTTTCGCCTTGCTTTTTCATCAAGATGTCATTGCTTGGAGAAAAAATGATGTATGAACTTATTTGAAACCCCAATAGTACATACGGATGAATCTAGTTCCTCGTCCAATAGTGCCGAACAAGCACACACACACATGATCCATGAGCAACAAGTGTGTGTGTGTGCATTTGTGTCACATGAACAAGATGGAACAATTTTTGCTCTGATTCTTAGCTCAAGATCATTTGGAATTATTGGGCAAGTCAGTTTTTAAGTAGTTGCAAGGTTGTTCTGGAAGAGAGAGAGAGAGAGAAATATATTTTGAAATCTATTTTCATGGATACTCATCATCGTCACAAAACGTGGACTCATTAAAATGACATGTGTATGATTTGAACGTTAAACTTTTTCTTTCCCTATCTCAACGTTCAATCACTCAAATATTTCCCATTTTTATTTTCATAATGTAGGTTACGGTTTAAATTGCCCCCTTCCTAAATTCTCTAAAAGTTATCAGCAAGGACAAAATCAATTTTTAAAAAATTAATACTGATCTAATTAAAAGAGAATTAAAAAATTGGCGTGTGTTCTCTTTCTCCTTGGATAAACTGTCAAAATATAATTAATATTTATTATAATATTTAAAAATTTTCCTCAAGGTATCAATATCGATCCCTTCCTATATTTCTTATATCCTTACACAAAGCATACAAAAGCACACACACTTGTTTGTCTTTTTACACTACCAGACCAGATACTCCCTCCATGTGTACGAGAGTGTGTGTGTGTGTGATTTTTTTCATAAGAATAATGGCACAAATTACACGCACTCACTTGGACATCTGATTGTGTGAGTGGATTGTGCTTGAGAGAGTCTCTCTCTCCATTTTGCACTGCAGACTGCACTGCTCACAGCAAAAAGACTTGTTGTGTGTGTATACATGTGTGTGTAGTGTAAAGATTGTAAGACTTGTAAAGGAAAGGCAGTTTCGAATTTACTTTTTTTCTACAAGAAACACAAGAGAGTTTATCGACCCCTGGGGAAGGCAGTATAGTAACAGGCAATGAAAAGTATGTTGTGTGTGCATTTCCATAGTTTTTCCAAGTCACTCTCTTTGATTCACATCGTAGTATGTAGTAAAAAAAGCAAAGTAGTAAGTAGTCAAGGAAAGAATCCAGCTCTCCACTGTATTAACATTATATAAAATAATCCTTAAAGAGAGATATCAATAAAAAACAATATTGACTGTCCTCTCACTCTCATTCAATCTTTGTATTTCTGTGTGTGTATGTGTACAATATATGGAGAATCCTAGACTGTGAATAAAAAGATGGAAAAAAGAGGAAGGTGATTAGTCTCTTGACTAATTTCCTTCCAATCCATTCATGTCTTTATTTTATTATTCCGTAGATAAACTCAGCAAAGAGAGAGACAGATTGAAGAAAAGAGGAAGAAGAAAAAACTCAAGTAGAAAAAAAAACAAAAAAAAACTTCTTGTTGTTGTGTCGAGCCAAGTCAAGTGCATTCCTGTCTCGTCGCCATCTCTCTCTCTTTCTCTCGTAATTGGTTATCACACTTGGTCATCCGAACTTTCATTTTTCTGTTGTTTTGTTTACATTTCCAATGCTCCTCTACTGTTCACAGTGTACTTAGTAGACTCCGTCTTACTAATGTTCCTTATACTTTGTGTGTGTTTTTGTGTGTTCACAAATCACACCACATACGCAACACACAAAGTACTTGGCTTGCTAGAATTTAAACAAGTTAAATGAATTTAAGATAATTTTTTTTCCATCCCCCTTGATTACAAACATGAGGATTTATCGAGGAAAAAAAATTTATCGCGGATTCCCAACCAGTAGTAATTCATCATTCTCCTTTCCTTCTTCTTCGTAGCTTTCCCATACTTTGTGTCAGTGTGAGTGTTTAATTAGGCATTAACATTATGTGTTTTCCACAAATCTGACTAATTAATTTGTTTGAACTTTGTGACAACCCATGTCCCATCACACAAATGGTTGTTTCTCTTCTCTTCTCTGTGTGTTAAAACAGGTAGAGTCAATAAGGAGAGAAAAAAACCGGTGTAAAATTAATGGTTATGTGTTTTAAATACAAAAAAATCTTTTAGAAAATCTTTTTAAATTCATTAATAGGGGAACCAGTTAAGAGTGTAAATGTACTTTGCTACTACTAATTTCTAAATTAAAAAGTTTAAAAAATTCTAAATTAATTACTACAAAGAATACCAGTTATAAAAAGACATGCATCTCCATTGCACTCTCTGTAGGCATCAACATTTAGACAAATTGAAATGGTATAAAAAATATTTTTCACGACAGGGATTCACAATTAAATTAAACGACGGAACGAAGAGAGTAATAAAATATTAATCTCCCTGAATAATATTTTTTAGTGTCTCAATAGGGAATGAGAATAATGGACACAATTATATGGGTGACCAAGTACCAATCTCTGATCAATAAAATAAAAACATCATAATTCATTCATAAAAGTGTGAGAGTGAGTGTGTGTGTGTGGAGATTACTCGAGGTTGTTGTGATGGTTCTTGTTGTTGTTATTATGGCATGGGGAGAGTACACACACACACACACAGCACAGTATAATATGGCATGACAGGGCAGGTAAAGGTTAATTCAGTTCAAAAAGAGAAAAAGTTGACTTTACTTTTACTGCGATACACTGCAATTGAAAATGAATTGCTTCAGCTGACTTGACTCGCTCTTACACACTTCTCTCTCACTCTCTTTCACACATACATACACACAGAGCCAAGCTGTGCATAGGCTTTGTGTGTGTGTGTGTGTGTGTGTGTAGAATGGTTCTCATTCAAAAAGACTTTATAGTAAATTCCCTTTTCTATATATACAAGAACAAAAATCTGTGAAGAGAGAGAGAGATAATAGAAAAGATCTATCGTACCCCCTTCTTTTTTTCTTGCCATGCTTCAGTTAAGTATCAAACTACACATACACACACACATTGTACCCACAATATTATATAGTTTTGTTAAAAAATTCACTTCTACTCTCTTCCACACACACACAAACACAAGAGAGTCAGGATACGGATTGGAAGGCTCATGATAAAAGTATAATAGAGGAGAGTGAGAGGAGAGAGGATAGTAGCCCAACAAATGGTTGTGCACAAAATATCATATAATATATGGCGAGACGACCAGGTAATATCAAAAAGACAGACAGACACACAACACAGAGAGAGAGAGAAACGTAGCGCAGCGACCCTTGAAAAAAAACAGCAAAAGCGTTTAGCTCTGCCATGCTTTCCTTATTCCTTAACTTCTTTTTCCTTAACTTCCATCAACTAACCAACAACACTCTCAGCTCAACTCAGCCCAGCTGAGAGTTGAGTACCTGAGAGTAAAAATTGTCTGCGTGACAAGAGAGGCTCGCTGTGTGTGTGTGTATCCTTCCCATCTATCTACGAGTAATCGTCTCCTCCAACGTAGACAAGATACATTTACACAAGAGCAGAGAGTGAGAGAGAGAGAGGAGGGAAAAAACATGTGCATCTGATACATGAGAATTCTCTTGTACAACAACTAGAATTGTATTATGCACTTCTTCTCTCTCCTCAAACTCAGTGTCTCACAAATCAAAAGGTTTTTGACCCAAATGTAGGACAAATAGGCAAAGCGAAAATTATGTATAAAATATCAATAGTGTAAAAAAATTTTTTGACAAGGCAGTATTCACACACACACACAAGATGTGGACGGAGGAAATGTGGAGGAAGGGTGATAAAAACTTGACAACTTGACTAATCAACACACACACAATTATGTGTGTGTTTTGTCCCTGCTTTTCATGTAATTGACCGCACGTTTGTCTTGTCCCTTCCTAAATGAATGTAGCTAAATGAACTACTGTGGATTTCAAATTTTTTATGAAAAAAAATTAAGAGTATCAAAACATAACAGTGTTTTTGAACTGTAATAATTATTTTTAATCACTTTAGTGTCGAGAGTGCAAGTAGAAGAATGAAAATAAATTTTATGGAACGTTCCTCCTCCCTACTTTTTGAGGGTGGAATATGATTGTAAGCGGCCGACCCGTACCTCATTTAAAACCCTTACTTTTAAAAGTTTTAAATGATGACGATTAATGTTCATTAAATATTTTTTTACATGACTCCGCCTTCTGTGTAGAAACAAGAAGGAGTCGGTTAAATAAAAGTAATTGTGATGAGGATGCACATACCTTCTCCTCCTCCTCCTCATCCAAGGGACAATAGCCTTGTGTACACACACACACGACACACGCACAGAAGCTTGTTTAATCGTCAAGCTTAACATATGATGATACAACAGACAATCAACAGAAAACAGCAAAGGGAAACTTTGGACCGTAATTAAAACGTTAAGATTTTTTTTGTGTGTGTAATTGTAATAATAAAATTAATCCAAATTTCAAGACATGAATTTGTCATTTGACCAAAACATGTCTTTTTTTCTCTCTTCCTCCTCCTCTTCTGACAAGGAGAACCAAGTTTGTGTACCTCCGTGTAATTTTTCTAAAGGGATAGAATACATTTTAATAGAGAGTCAAATTGCTTTTAATTGTCTTTAGCATAGTCTTGTCAACCCATGTCAAAATAATGATTGTCATTTTTCCACTTCCATTTATAAATAAGTATATAATGTATTTAAAAAATAATCCAGTTCCTTCCTCTCCCTTATATAGACATTCAGAAAAACGTCTTTGTAACTCTATTAAAGTTGAGAAAAGGGCAAAACACACTCTACATTGTAGTACTTTAATCACATTTGCTCTACACACACAAAGCCAACAGAAATTTAATTATGTATCTAATCTTCTCTGTCTCCTTCTCATACACTTTCACGCTAAAGACATAATACGAAATTTGTATTTTTTTTCGCGTATATTTTACCGAGATTTTACAAAATTCGTATTAAGTGATATATGATGACTGAAGGGAAGAGAGATACCAAAAGAGATATACATATTACACAGGAAAATACGTTTGAGGAAGATTGTCATCTTTGTTCCTACGTCTTTGAGTCATTCTTTCAAAAAATCCGGATACAAAAGAGCATCGGAGGGAGGAAATAAAAAGTGGATTAAAAAAGGACAAGAAAATTTCAGGATTTTTGAGTCACAATTTTAAACTGAATATTTGTATGTACGCATAATTGAGTGCAGATAAAAATGTGGTTGAAATATATTTAAATTTAATGGATATTATACAGGGAGGAGGAGGAGATGGCTTCTAGTAAAATGTGTATCTTTTTTTGTGAGGACATATCCTGTTTTGCTTATAACACACACACATAGATTGTACGTACGTATGTACCCCTAGCCCTCCTCCTCTTTTCATCTTCCACTTCTTCCTCTGGTTAGGATGGAACAACCTGTGGCATGTATAATAGTAGAGTTGTCTACCTCCTCCTCCTCCCTCCATCCCTGCTACGAAGGAGAGGAGAGAGAAAGAGAGATGCAAGTGAGTGACTCTGAGGTGAAACACATATGACTATCCAATATTCCTAGAGATTCTGGTAAACTTTTTGGTTTCATTGACCCCTACGTAAATGGAAAGTGAATCTTTTGGCATCTTGCCCTCCTTCACTCTATACACACACACACATATACACACAGGAACAGAGCAGTAGTTGTAGTAGTTTTTTTCTTTCAAATGTATATCATTCACTCAACTATCCCCCTGATTTTGAAGTGAGGAATATTATCAAGTCAATTCAAACTCAGCAGGGACGTACTTTAACCTCCTCCATTTCCACTTTATTTTTATTTATTTCCTAAAAGCACACTTTTCTCATGTATATATTTTTTTTACAATTTTTCTTATTTTTCATCAGCATGCCTCATATTTTATTGTACTTATTGTACTGTGTAGTATGCCCCTAACCAACATTATTCTTTTATGATTAGTTTTTACAAATTTTACTCACACAGAAGCTGTGCAGTGTAAGATTCAATTGTACAATTGAAGGGAAAATCAAATGTTTTTGACACCTTTCCAATTAAATGATTCTGTTATGGAGCCCGGCTATATATTCAACATTATAGTGTGTGTGTGTATGTCGTTCTCGTGTTTATGTTCCGATCTAATGGAGGATGTCTTCAAAGTTTCCACAATGATTAAACATATTGTGTCACTTTTGGTAGGACAAAATTTGGAGGTGAAAGTCAGTTTTATTATTGTCACTTTGACTAATATGTCCCCATCTCTCTCTTTCTCTTTCCTTTTAGTCCATTTGTCTATTCAAGATATGTTATCAAAAAAAATTGGACGGTACACCATCGTATTTATTTTACACTCATGTAGTACCGTGCAACTGTGGATGTCTTTGGGTGATGATAGGTTTGAAAAGTGATGATGTTAGAAAAGGAACAACAGTTTTTGGGATATCCAAATTTATACTTGTAAGCTGTACTTCACACCTTCCATTCAAATAACTGTAGAGTGACTAGAGACAGACAGAGACGGAATTTTTGGTCCTCATAGCATAGCACGACTCACTGATATATTACAGAGTCGCATAAATTGAAAACCATTTCTCCCCTCTCCTCCTCCACTGTCCTTTTACAACTGTCATGTAAAGCTTCAAAGTCAATAAAACCAGGTACGAAACACACTTGAGCAAAGTCATTCCCAAGGCAAACTGTACAATCGCTGTACTTTGAACCAACCCTGACCTGTCAGACAGGACAGGACAGGAAAGAGACAGTCAGATCCGGAGAAATTTATTTCAAAAATTCCAATTGATAAACTTGATTAGGGGAGAGAAATGGAGACCGGACCTCAACTCCATTTTGGGGTAAACATTTTGTGTCTGAAAAATGATTACCCCTTCTAGACAGTAGAATATGCCAATGCGGTTTTTGTGTCAATTAGGTTTTAGGAAGTAGTCACACATTTTTTCAAAAAGAAAATTTGCACGTGCTTTACATCCATATTAATTTTCCGACCATTTAATGTCGCGCCAGAATGGAGTACGGAAATACGTTGAATCTGTCAATTAGTAAATATACATGATGAAGATGAAGGGTGGGGAAAAGTGTGCATGACTGAGTGACGGAGGAACCGGTCATGGACAAGAGAGGAAAAAAGTTATGTGGAAAAGTTGAATTTGATGGTGTGGGACAGACAGTCAAGTGAGTCAAAGTATATTGCTCTGCAACACACACGTACACTCACACACACACACAAGTCAAAGTCCCAATGAACTTTTGATTTCGTCTCCACACAACCATCACACATACCGGTATTAACTCACAACCTTTTTCAGATTTCTGAGTGTGTAGCGTGAGAGAGAGAGAGAGAGTGAGTGTGTGTGTGTGGAGGTTGATTGTCTTGATAGTTGAGTTTGTATTACACGTCTCTCTAGACTTTTACTCTCTTTTCCATGATACAACTTGATTCACACACACACTATGTATCTGTATTCATGGTCTACCTGATTCATCATAAGAGAGAGAGAGAGAGACTGACAGTGTGTACGAGTACACACACACTGTGGCGCCTTTACATAATAGACAATTGAAAAGTGTAAAGAATTCAACGTTTTTAACTCCCAACAGAAAAAAGGAGGAATTTGAAAGTGTATGTAATAAATAGATACGTACTTGTGTGTGTGTGTTGGATGACAGACCAAAACCCACCAAAATGTGGATTTCTATAATACACTGTCTCTCCTACAGCCTCAAAATACATTCGCGAGTGCTCATGTACAAACACAGACAAGGCACAACAATTAAATTCACTTTTAATCCTTTGTGTGTGTGTGGAGTATGGATGGGACTCTTCTCCACAAATAAATGTGTACATGCATTAGAGGCTCCATAAATTGGAAAAGATTGGAGGAGGAAAGAGAAGGTTCTGCTTGCCTGAGAAAGAGGTAGGTCAAACAGGTAACTAACCTATTCCTGTATCTATAAATTGTATCACGTTCTCCACACTAAACATCCTCCACATTGTAAGTGTGTATGTAAAAGCGCCATCGGAAATGCACAACAACGCAAAATGGTTCTCCACATGTCTCATGTCAACCTCCTCCACACACACAAACACACACACATAACATGCCATGTTTAGTGTGTGTGTGAACATGGAAAACATGTCTCTGTACCTCCTGTTGCTCAGCTGAACTTTGTCAACGACTATTCTTGTCCACACACTGACTGACTGGGAACACAAGTCTTGTCTTGTCAGATAGGGGAGGGGACATAATGGGAGAATGGAAACAAATACAAACATGTACTCGTTTACATCATCCCCTTGTCAACTTTTGTGTCCATTTTGTCATTTTTCTCAGAAATTCCTTTTGCTTCTAATTTTATTAACTTGTACTTTTACACTCTTTGATTCTCACCCAAGATTTTGTCTGATGTACATACCTTCCCCTCTCTTTCTCTCACAACTCTTTTGTCATTTTTGGTTTTAAAGTTTTGAACAAACTGTTTGAAAAACCATTTTTTTTAACTCAGGAAGATGTGCAGAGTTTTGAATAAAAAATAAAATGGTCTCCATAGGCTGCGGGTCAATAAGCTTTCCCCTCATTTCCATATCATTGATGACATTCGCAGAAAAAAGAACGATAAACGATCCCCTCTTACGTCATTTGTTTGTTTGAATTTTTATACCATTCTTTCCTTCTATTTTAGAACCATACAAGGCTCTCCCACAGAAGAAGAATTCTTTTCCATCTTTCTTGAGTATGACAAATCCTTCTTTGGTCATTTTCTAAAATTACACTATACTCGTCTTCCCCTAATTCCGTTCATTTTTTCTTTAGTTTCTGATTTCATTGAAGAAGAAATACTATTGCGGAATTTGAACAAGGAAACGTGAATGACTGACGTCATTCAACTGCACAAATACGTATCAGTCAATTTGTGTTTCAAATTTTCTGATTCTTTCACAAATCTTCTAATTCGCTTCCACTCTAACATGATTTTTTAAAAGTTTTGACTTCCCATACTCTAATGTCATGTCAATGTGTCATTCACAAACGAGTTAACCTTAAAAATATCCGGATATTGGAAATAATTGCAGATCACAGGTTGCTCTCTCATCTGTGATTAATTAAAACTTCTACACACACACATTGGGTCAGATGTATATGGGAAATAGGAGGTCCCAAAAATAACTTTCTGTTTCATTTTTGTGAGTGTCCAAGAAACTTCATACAAGTCCTGGTTTGATTCCATATCTCGTGGAAATGGAGAGATAACTGATTGTAAAACATAACTGATGATTATCCTCCGACACACACACAGACAACGCAAACACATTATAAACAGACACTCTCCCGCATTTTGGCCTTTACCTTAACAGTGTTCGTCGTCGTCGTCGTCAAATTGATTTATACTCTGTTTCTGGTGTGGTGTACTAATAATAATGGGCGACTTTCATATTATTTTAAAAGGTCAAGATGTAGGTGCTAATGACTGGTTGGAACACACACACTGGGACGTGTATAACAATCTCCCATTTAATTCTCCTCCACCCCACATGTCCATTTATTTCCAAGATACATACTGACACACAACACACACACACAGCAAGGTTGTGTATACCTGTACAAATTCTAATGCATAAATACGATTGGGTATATTAGAATAATGTGAGGAGGGGAGGAGGGATGAAAGGCACAGATTGTTACTTTCTAAGCGTCACCAAGCTGATCAAGTTGAAGTACAAGGTTTTTTTCCCTTCCCCATCTCTCTCTGCCTATTTGTTCCTACAATTTTCGTACATGACACAACATTCTTGACTTGTGCTGTTGGACTTTCCATGCAAGAAAAAAAAGGAAAAGCTGAGGAAAGACAAAATAATAAATTTTTGTAAAATAAATCGTAAAATACAAATTTGCAAATTCATTGTCTTCTACTGTACAAATGTTAAATACTCCACTAATTTTGTTGGACAGAATCTTTTTCAATGGTGAAATTTATGGGGTTTTTTTAACAATTTAAATCTTAAATCATTTTCACTCCCTCTCTTCCTCTTTCCCTCTTCTTATCAAGTGTGAGAGGCCACTGGGAAGATTATGAGTGTCCATGTGTGTTTGAAGAAGAAGTGAGAGAAAAAAAAATGAACAAAAAAAGCTGCATTTTGGAATGCGGAAATTATTATATGGCGTGCACATGCAATGAGTCATATCGATACCAAAAGTTAGTACAAGTAATAATATCTTCGTATATTGTACATATTTATAGTAGTAACCATGTGTGACTTTTTATGTGTGTGTGTGCGTGGTTACTGGGAAATGTATTAGCAAATAAATTTCATGTTTTTCCACATCCAATTTACACATACTGCACATATTCTTTGCCAATTTTTTGACCATGATCAAAACAAGCTGATTTGAAGGTAAAAGAAGTTTGACTCTTCTACCTACTGTATAGTTACTGACAGAGTCCAATAAATTGATATTGACAATTGTCAAAAAGGTAAATTGTACGAAACAACCGATTGTAAAATCCTCACTTTAATAACTTATGACGGAAAATCTCAAGACCAAAGATGTGACTTCAAATTTATAATTCAACAATTATTTTCAAATTGGAGCTACAAAATATGTCCATTTTTATTTTAATGTGTACATCACCGTTTCAAATACTGATAATAGTGAATAAAAAAATGTTTTTGAACTAATAAATGATTTTATTACTCATATTGTAAACAAATATATAAATTTTTACACACCCTGCAAACACTTTTTTTGAAAAAAACTACAATATTTACATGCACTTTAGTGTTTTTTTTCCCTTCTATCATAAACTTTTTTCATTCCCCTTTCTGTCTCTTATCAATCTTTCTAACCTGTAAATAATAATAGGAAACAATAGATTTTGACTTATAAAGGAAATTTGTTTTTCCTCTACTATTGAGGACCCACTGCATCCACAAATACACACTCTAGTACCCACACAACAACAACAATGTGCATGCAACATGCAATACAATCTTCCACACACAATAAAATACACATGTACATAGATAGTCACTCCCTTGAAGCTGAGATGAAAAAAAGTAGCAAGGACACGGTTCTTGAATGAATTTTAACAAAATGATTTGGACAAGCAGAGAGAAGAGTGAATGAAAAAAAAATTAACAAGGCAAAACCCTTGGAGAATGAACATGAAAGAATCCTCCTCAAATCACATGCTCTGGCTCATGTCCATCCAACACACACACACACAAGGAGGTGGTTACATTGTCAATATGTACAGTGTAGTTCTTCAAAAATTTTACTCTTTAGAATTTTCAGTTATTTTTTCCCCTCGCCAAAGTCCACGAAACTCCATGTACTTACATGATGATGTGTGATAGTCAACAGTCGATAGTGTAAAGTCCCTTCTGTCCCATCCCCTCTCCCCCCAATCCAATACAGGCAAAGACTGACGAGATGAAAAAGAGTAAGGATTGGCAATGATGATGCTGATTTGCGTCAGTTCCCTATACCGTATAAAGTAACAGAGACTCGCGTACACATCACATGTTGACTAAAGGTCTCAGCCATGTATGTTGTATTGTACACAGTAAACACACTTCCAATGGTCAATGGCTACTGTAGTATTCTATTTGGATGCTAATGGTTAAAAGAGCTCTGTATAAAAATTGTTATTTATTGTCTTGTACACACACACTCACTCCCCATACATACATATGAGAGTTTAGTGTTCTTGATGTTTAGTCAAGGAAGGTTGTTGAATGACCTTCCGTTTTCTCTCTCGATCTCCCACTCTGTGTGTGTGAGTCAAGGGGGGAATTTGTATAGGTTGATTAAGACTCTGAACAAGGAGTTGCTCAAGTCAACGTACACTACATACACACACAATCCACTATGGACTGAGTAGTGTGTGCTTGGTATAGACAATCTCAATGTCCTCCAAAGAAAATAAAAATACAAGAAAAAGCATTATCATTATCATGGTATCATTCGCTCTGTCTGTGTAGTGTGTGTGTGATGTGGTGTGGACGACGACCACGACGTATTGATGTAAAGTACCTTGAGCTTTAAAAATGCTTACTGATCTACAGACAACTTGTGTATGTATTGTAATGTACACAACCATTGAGACAATAGGAAGGTAGGGAGTGTGGACAAATCAACTTTAACTATTTTAAATACTAATGAACTATGTTCTTCCTCCGTTCCAAAACAGTTTGGGAATTTTTAAAGCAGGGGATGTGCACTACAGTAATGAGCCACTATTTATTGTGTGTTTAGAATTGTGTGAGTCATATTTATTCTTTTTTGATACTATTACACCGACCCACGCCACACACAATCCCAATGTGAATGGAGGTTGCCGTTCATTGGTTGAATATTAATATTTTTAACAAGAACATGTAGTTAATATTGACATGTACAAGCAACAGACACACATAAATATTTAAAACTATTTTGGAACAGTAGAAGAATTTTCCTATTCATCTTCCTCCTCATCCTCCTTCTCTTCCCCCTTGAGAAATAAAATGAGCATGCATAATGTTGAAGAAAAAAGGTCATACCTATCACGACTCCTGATCTTCATGTAAATTATGGTACACATGTTTTTTCACCAAAAAATTTGTAGATACTTTTTGTATTGTCTCTCTCTCCCTTTCCTCTATTTACCAAGAATTAGGGATGCGGCAAAAATGTGGAAAACAAGTTGGAAAATAAATGTTATAAAATGGATATTACGACTAATTTTACAATAAAAAAATTTCTGGAGGGGAGAGATGGGGAAAAAATTGCATTGGCGACGTATCTTTACAATGACGATTGAATTATTTTTGTATTAAAAAATTGAATGTGAATGGAATAAGGACCATAGTTATAAATAATTATGAGAGGACAATTTGTCTCTATTTTATTCAATCTCCTCTTGTTTTGAGCGTAAAATTGAGATTAGATGTATTATTAAGTTTTTACAATGAAAATTGATGAGTATGTAGCGAGGATATATATATGCATACATTATGAGGGTTGCTGATAATAAGGAAAAATAAATGCGGAAGTTGTCCTTTTCTCTCTCTCTCTCTCTCTACACTCTTTGTGTGTGTGTGATTCCGCAACAGATTTGTAATTGACAGGGAGTGATAATAATAAAAACTACTACATAATAAAAATCATATGACTCAAGATCCTCTCTACTTTAGTTATGAATGTGGTATGTAACTCAACGACTGAGTGTGTGTGTGTGTGTGTGTTGACAAGACAAAATCCGCCGTGTGACAACACATTCTATCCCTTATGTAAGTTGTGGTTGTAGCCAGTCGGAGTGTACATTACAAATTACATTAGTATTAGTATTGACTGGCGATTGAGATAGGATGGAAATAAAATAATTATTCTTTTTTTCCAGAGTCAAGGGACGATAACAAATTATGATTAAATAGTCCGTTCTTCACAGTGTGGACTTGTGAATGCTATCACCTCCTCCTCCTTATCATCCTTTACTGCAATATTTTGTTTATAAAAGATGAGCGGCTCACTCAGAGAATATACCTAGGTAAGCACAAAATTCCACACAGTGAACTGTGTGACTTGGCTTCTGTTCATGACACAAGGAAATCAAAACGTACTGGCCGTTTAATTGTCAAGATAAAAGGGATGGAAGACGTGACATGTAGATCCACACACATCCTCATACACAGAATACATTAGCTAAAAATATGACGTGTTACACAAGCACATGGGCGGATTGTGCGGGTGGTAAAGAATTGCTCAAAATTTTTGTTCTTTTTCTACTTTTCCTCATGAAGGAACAAATTTTCATAGTCATCTTAAATTATTATATTCGACTGGGTTAATCTTATTGAGAGGGTGATGTGGAAAATTTGTGTTTTTCCTGTTCCTCCCATCACAATCCGTGTGCACCACATTACGTGTGTGTGTGAACTACTGTGTAGGCACACACAATAAACGCAGTTGGAATGGATATGAAGGAAATGCGGAGACTCTACAATTTGAGGAGCAAAAATAGAGGAAAAATTACATACCCTGTGTTACAACACACAGTCCTTAAATTATGTATACTTTAATAACTGCATCAATTGATTAGATTAGGACGGAGGAACGGGAGTCAAGGCTGGTGTGTGTGTGTGTATTTGTGATTCACACACAATATATACCTCTGCCGACGACCTTATCGTTCAGTCCCGTACTCTGACGTATGTACAATTTCCTAATAAATTTGTCATGATTTGCCCCTCTTCTCTCCATCTTTATGTCCTTATGTCATATCCCATGACATATTACAATATCAATGGAGTACACACAGTCCTAGTCAAAATTGGAATTGAGTTTCAAAGTCAATACACAGGACAACAGGACAGAGAATTGTGTGTGTGTATGTCAGGAAGAGAGAGTGGTGGAAAATTTGCAAAGATTTTTTAGCACTTTGTCTCAACGATCCATGAACTCCCCGTCGAGTTGTTACCTTGAACCCACTCCTCGCCCTCCCTCCCTCCTCTCTCCTCCCGCCTTTCGCTCTCAGAATCTGTGATCTCCGGGAAATGTTAAAAACTTGTGATGATGTGCGGAAAGATGCTTTGAACCTACGCGTCATTCACCGATCCATAATAACAGAGTAGAGAGAGAGAGAAAGAGAGGGAGTTCCTATATATAGATTTTATTTAGCAATTTGTACGAATAGTGTGACTACATATTTTGTTTCAGGGAAGTACAATCGCGATTCGCAAATGTGTGTGCTAGTAGTAGAGGAGGTGGTGGTGGTGTGTGAGTGACAGAGGAGAGTTCACACACACACACACAATTCTAACTCATTCTTCCTTGTTCCAAGTGCAATCTGTAACATTTCGCAGAGTTAGTTGTTAGATGTGTGTGTGTGACTTCGTCATCACGGCAGTCACAGTCATCAATCAACAAATGCAATGATGCAAGTCATATACTATATGATCCCTCATGTGCTTCATATAGCACACACACACACACCGAACACTTTTAACGTATGATTGTACTATACTTGTAGAATACACACTCTATTTATTACCATGCACTTGACAAAGTCATCGACCCAACGATCATCACAACCATCACCATACGATTCAATAACAATTTAATTACGTTTTTTTAGTACTCACCAAAGCTTCGTGTGTGTGTGTGTTTTTATCTATTATTCTACATTTCCATGTTTCAGTTTTAACTTCCTCCAGATTACCGTCTTTTTACACACACATTTTCTACTTACGAACTTATTACTCTTTTTCCTTCTTTTACTGTCCATTACATTCTTTTTTAGACAACGACGTCGGTGACGTGTGTGTGTCAGATGTTCATATTTGTGCATTCATTTTTTACATGTAATCCATGTCATACACTAATCATTTCACTAATAATAATTGTAAACTGTTTTTTCAAAAAGAAGAATGTTAAATTGATTGTGTTTAAAATTAATTTAATTATAGAGTTTGTGTATACTATTTCGGGTGACTGTTAAAATTCCAAGTTGGGAAGACACTCTCTTGTACTTTACAAAAGAAGCTAATTTAAATGCAGAGAGCGACCTTAAATTAGTTGTGACTTTTACAACGTTCCATGCGTGCATAGGGAATGAGGTGTATATTGTGTTGAGGGTGTAATTGTATAATGTTATTTAACAAGTGTACACACACACCCGAGAGAGAGAGAGAGACGAGCTGACATAGCATGGCATCTAAATCCTTCTGTTTATATATAGACATAGAATGGGAGAACAGATAAAGCACCGTTATGATAACAAGAGAATATGATGTACATAATCCACGCACACACACACACCATACAAACACACAATTCTCATCAGTTGATTGTTTCTTACAATTTACTCCCCTCCACGTTTAGACTGCATATAATGACCATCGTCTTTTCCATGAAGAGTAACCTTTTAGTGGCTTACACATCCAAGTTAGTAATAATGACAACTAATGCACACGCAAAGAGAGAAGGGGTATATAATACATAACGTAGGCCAATGTGTGTGCTAACAATTACCATATGAGAGAAAAAATTGTTAAGTGCGAAGTTCCTACTGTACTTTGTGAGGAGGAAGAATAGTCATAATTATTCGTCATTGTTTACCTTGTATCAGTATTACAGAGGGAAAAGAGTTAAGTATAGAATCTGTGTAATAATGTCCAAGTCCCTTTTCCACTGGTCAGTTTCTTCAGTAGAGTCAGAGTCAGAGAAGGAAAACGAATCGTAGTTTACTATCAAGTAAATACTATATTTTCGTACACTACATATATGCATGTAGTCATTACCTTTTACAAAGGAAGGACAAATTTACATATGCACCCCACCATCATCATAATCGTCATATTCTGACTGCGCTGGGGAGTGAAACCCAAATACAGGCATCCCATATCTATATGCACATTCCTTGAATAAACACGAATCGAATCTGTGACTTTGAAAACGTTAGAGTGAGCAAGCAAGAGGAGAGTGAGTGTGTGTGTGTGTGTGTGTGTATGTGTACAGTTATTATTTTATATAAGTAGGTAGAATCAGAGTCCTACACAAAAATTGCATGCATGGACAGTGCATAAGAATACAAAAATTCCACTACTCCTATACCTACACAATACTACACACACATTCAACACGTTCAATACAGTGTACGGAGGAACATTGGAAAACCTTCATGTTATAATAACCTATTCTCTCTCACTCACTCTGAATATATTCTTGTAATGCCACACCTTCACATTATACTATATACATGTGTATATTAATCTAATCGCTCGTAGGAAGTTTGAGAGAGTACAAGTCGGCAGTGAGACATGCATTGTTGAGATACGTACTCGTACTCCTTACATGCACACACAAGAAGTTTGTGTGTGGAGAGATACATACAAGAAATACAAAATTAGGATCATCACAATCATTACTCACAAACAACAAGAAGAGAGAGAGAATCTTGAAGGAAGAGAGAGAGAGGGAAAATTTTGTGTAATGTGACCACGATCTTCCTGCACGATTTTACTCCCTTTGAAAAAATATCCCTTGTACATATTCATATTCTGCTAATTTTTTTATTTAAGGATTATTGTGGCAAAGTTCGGACCATCAATTTTTTATAAGGCAGTGATAGTGAAACAATGTTATTCTCTCTCTCTTGATAATTTAAATATGAGCTAAACAGACCAACGGAGAAAGAAGAAGATGTATACGATGGTCGCACACAATTTTTGACAACTTCTACTCGTACCGACTCATTGCTTGGCCTAGTGTGTTTTTGTGTGTAGAATTTAATCGTCGTTTTAATGAGTCCCAATGTGTACATAACAGTATACAGAGTGAGGGAGAATGTAATTAACTTGTTTGTGTGTCCCACACACACCACCACCAACCACTACCATGCAGAATCAAGTGGTTTAATGTCACAATTATTAAAAATGGAAAAGAGGTTTTCATCCGCCTATTTATGTCAAATATTTATTCATTCCAAGATTTTTTATTGTGTAGACTTGTACATCAATCTTTGACTTTGAAAATAAAGGATCACTTTCTCTATCCAACCCTTCTTTTTTTCCCTTTGTTCAATTTAAAATTAAACCAGTCCGGATGTACACAGATGGAAAGAACAAATTTAAATTTCAAGACTCTCTTTAATTTTAGCATAGATACACAATACATAGAAGAGAAAAAATAGGTAAGGAGTAAACACAGGGAAATTTTATTGACTTGAGTAATACACTAATGTGAATTGTATTGTGAGGCATGGGATTACAATTTTTGTATATATAGGAACTGTGACCATGAAGGGGGATGGCAGCAAAGACCTTGATCATTACAGGTGACCTTACGCTTTCGCAATTTTTTACTCTGCCTTCCAGGGGGCAGTCAGACAACACAGTGTACAGTATACATACACATGATATGACTTATCAATAGAGCATTAGAGTAATCCTCCTTCGTGCTTCCATTGACTCTTTTGTGACAATCCTTTTTTTGTTGACGATCGACCAATCTCACTGCATAATTTTGAACTAGACTTGTATATTTAAAAGTTGCTAAATTAATTTTAACAATTCTAGCAATTATTGTCTGTTCTGTTAAAAAATACGCAAATGGAATTACATTATCCTTCTCCTACATATATAATATTTAAACAGTTGTCTGTGAATGAAGAGGATCTTTGTCAAATTTTGACACAGAAGGAAATGCATTGCAGTCCCACAAATTTTTAATTTTTTTTGAGTCAGAGACGGTGTCTAGAATTGATTTGGAATGTTCGGAAAGTGACAGCGCCTTTGACCTGTCAAACATTAGTAAAGTAAGGCAGGGGAGGGAAAGGAGAAAAATGAAATGACACGCATAAACCAGAGTTTTGATTACTTTTAAAAAAATTGTTTGTGAAAAACAAGTTGTGTCCATAAATAAGACGAGAGGGATTAGATGAGGAGAGAGACAATGGAGGAGGAATAATACATAATTAATACGGAAGATAATCGAATGTCTCTGCTCTCACCGTCCCTCTCTCCCAATATACACGTTTGTACGTGGCGTGTGTGTGTGATGGGTTCAGGAATAAACAATATTTGTTGTTGTACATGACAACTCGTCAATACTATTCCTAAAGTGATAGAGTTAGTCTTGAGAGTGTGTGTCTCTCTCTCTTTCTCGACTCTGTTGTCATTGAAATTTCAATGATTTGATTGTGAGCCTGAAAATTGTGTACTATTTATCCAACTCTCTGTCCTCTCTATTCAATTTCAAGTGTACACTTGATAATCTCTCTGCCATTGCAAAAGTTCTAACCTACACACACTCACACACAAGAAGCGCCTGCTTGTGCAAACCCTCGTCAAATTTGCACTTGATCCTCCTCCTCTCTTGTCTCTCTCTTACGTGTGTGTCTCTCTCCCTTTTATATTGTGCCTTGTCACACAGGGTGGAATCGAATTCCTAATAAAAATACATAATGTTGATCATGGGGAGAATCGAGAGGTAAAATCCTTCTCTCTCTCTCCTCAAGGTGATCTGTACGAATCACCACCATCATAATTAGTTAATAGTTTCGAATTTGGATGTGAGAGATGAGGGTGCGTAACTGAGTAAGGTGAGTTTTATACCAGCTGAAGCAAAAGAAGGAACCTCAAAAACGACGTATTATATGCATCACTAGAGAGAATTTATAAATTGTTATGAATAAAAATGGCTGCACAACTCATGTGTAGCTACAAACAGTTTGTACGAATGTATATTCAAAAGAGATGCAAAATATACTGGTGTGTACTGTGTAGTGTTTGAGTACACTCCTAACTTATTAGTTGACATTGAATTGTGCGTGTAAATGAATGGCCGACGCCGATTGTGATGATGATGATGCCTTGATGAACGAGATGTTGAGCAAGAAATTACACTCTAGTAAAGACACACGTTGACTTGGCTTCAGAATTATCATCCCATCTATTCTACTACACAGATGAGAAAGGGAGGAGGGTGAGAGCAGTTTATAACGTTTTGTACATGTATAGGTATTTATTGTAAAGAAGCCGTTGGACAAAAAAAGAATAGGCTGTTGACCATGAAATGACCGAACGAATTGAAAATTATTCTTTTCAAAGGGAGACCTCACTCCTTATTGACATGCG
Organism: Pygmarrhopalites habei; assembly: GCA_009870185.1. Taxonomy (NCBI): domain Eukaryota; kingdom Metazoa; phylum Arthropoda; class Collembola; order Symphypleona; family Arrhopalitidae; genus Pygmarrhopalites; species Pygmarrhopalites habei. The sequence goes on along the minus strand of WJFB01000356.1, from coordinate 30,538 downwards.
TTGGACACTAAATGTGGTCGTCTGTGCCACAGTGTGTTTATATGTGTTTAATATGCTTAGAGGAAGGTGTAGAAAAATTAATTGAAAAAAATGTTAGATTAAAACTCATCAACATTTTTTTACCCCTATCCCTTTTGATAGAAACTCGTATATTTTGTGAGTACACACACACGTGTGTGTGTATGTATGTGCGTAGTATTTTTCTGGGAATTTGGAACCTCTTTTTTTGTACATCCTTAATTTAAGTGTCTTTGAAACTAAATTTCTAGCATTGTTCCTCTCCTCCCTACTTTATTGTCAATTTTTTAAGACAATCACAATACAAGGAGAGAGAGAAGGGACAATCAAATCCTTTTCTAGTTTTTGATGGAAAGAGAAAAAAAATAACTAGTAACAGAAGTTAAGGAGTTAAGAGTATAAAGATAAAAACCTTTGATTTTAAATGTACATTTAGGAATGTGATTATTTCCTCTGTGTATTGTAAATGTACGCCACACGCATACACAGTACACCACTGTCTTTGACTCGGACAAAAGACATTGTGTGATGGTGATGGAGTGACTCCTGACGTAACTGCATGTCTCTGTTACGACGTAACTTTATTTCTCTTCTACTTTGAGTCTTGAAAGGAATTACTTGTATCACAATGAATGATCAAGTTGTGGATAATGTCCTATGATATGATATGAACTCTCCTCCTACTGTGTCCTTATCTTAATGAATTTTGGGGTTTTTTAAAAATTCGAATAAATCCACAAAATTACAAGCACATGTTACATACTCCCTTTTCCCAAGATTTTCCCTTTGTCAAATTCTTTGTACACTCAAAGGAGGGAGAGGAAATCATTAAATTGACAGTTTGTGATGAGTGTGTGTGTGTATATTTTGAAGACCACAATAAATCGTACAAAATGAAATGTACTTTAGACAGTAGTCAAAACCTCACAAATGGAAATTGAAAAAAAGTTGGCATCCCACAAACGAACACTGACACAGAGACAGGAGAGAAGATGGAAGGGAGAGAGAGAGACAAGTGAAGAAAGCAAAGGGCTGTCGAAAATTTCAAAAGGTCGACAGCGAGCCGGTTGAAGCTTCTCTCACAAAAAAATATAGTTTATTTCCACATTGAACTTTCTGTACATCATCTTCTACATCCAAACAGACACACAAGTGTGTGTGTTTGTGAAAAACTAAATGTCTTATCTCAAATCATCCTCTGTGTGTTTCTCTTCGAAAAAAAATCTGTTGTCCTCCAACATATTTAAACACATGCTCAATCCGTAAGCAAAATAAGTTATGTTATTTTTAAGTGCTGTGTCATATTCTAAACAGTCCTTTGAAAAAAATTCGGGTTTTGAATTTGTCAAAAGCAAGACGGAAATGAATGGGAAAGTAATTCATGCAGTACTTTAAAAAGAGATGTGTTTTTTTAAAAATCATCATAAATTTGGACAAGAAATATTTTTGTGTCCTTCCATTACCATTTAACTCATTTTAAAAATACACATGCATTATGACAACTTCTATTTTAATCTGTTAATACATTTCGAGAATTTAAATGTATTAATGTAGGTCGGAAAAGAGAAAGAAAATTATTTTTCGTGTGGACTGAATTCACTTTACAGAAGTGCTTCAAAAGTGTAAAAATATATCGAACATGAATTTACACTGATACAAATTAGAGAATGAATTTAATTTTTTTTAAAATGTCGGTTTGTGACGTTAATAGAAAACATGTTTGTAAACTTGATATAAATTGGATGGAGAGGGAGGGCGAGAGATACATTTAATAAGTTATTTGATGAGCCTTCAATGAAGGGACTTGATTAATCATTCTCATTCTCCCATCGTCCATTTGGTCTTTCTCTTCTCTGTTCTACTTTTCTCTCTCTCTCTCTCTCTCTTTCACTCTATTCTCCAATGAGGCCCTCGGCATTCCTACAATCCTACACACACTAGTCAATCCTCCTCTAGTAATTCCTTGTCGCTTTTCTACTTTCCATTATTGTCTGATATTGAAAGAGGAGAGATGCAATTTGTACCTCATCCTCTCACTTTAGAACCGTCACTTTAGATATTGATATCTATTTTTTACTTTGAGATCATCCCCATCCTCTCTCTTTCCCTCTATTTCTCTCTCTCATTCCACTCTAACCTTTGTGATCAATGCAATTGCAATGCAATGCCTCAGAGTCCAACTCTGAAGCATGTACATTTCAGTGGGTGGATGAGGGGGAGGACAGAGAGAGAGAGAGAGAGAGAGAATGTACATACCTCATTGTGGAATGAGAGTAAGGAAATGGCAATCATGCTCATAATTTGCACAAAGGGTACATCATGTGTACTTTTTCCATAGGTCATTTACCACTACTTAAAGCTTTTATGTCCGGCCTCCCTTCCTTTCTCTCTCTTTCTCCATCGTAATTTCATGTAATGGACTCCCACTTTCTTTGTGTGTGTTCGTACATGTGTCAAGTGCAAGTACTCGACTCTAATCTTTTAGTTTCAGTCCATCTGTAAACACACACACACAAAACACAGATGACGAAGACTTGATGAAAAGTTTGACTTTGACTATTATCTGTGTATTGTACTGTGTGTTTGTGTGTGTGTGTGTTTGTATGAGTGCTGGCTCACGTTGTAAATTGTATTCTATTGTAGTTGTGATATTTCTGGGCGAATCATTTCAAACTACGTGCACTGCCTCTACAAAAAGCCCTCTCCGCTCTTTTGCAAATTTCAAACTTGGCCTCACTCAATAATACAACACACACATACACACACACACAGAAATACACTCTCTCACAATCCCTGTCCCTGTACTCACTCTGTGTGTGTGTTACTCAGGATGGAAGTATGTAAGAAGACAAGATAACCTTTTATGCTCCAGACTTTAATCAAAGTCTTCTCTTTCTGTGTGTAGTAATCAGGCAGAAGGCCTAAAGCCATGTATTTAATTATTGTCAGTCAAGCGCGGACTCATTAACATTTCTATGTCCGTTTAAATGCATCTTCTGATCGTAAATTTACTTTCTGTTCTTACATTTCTATCAGACTTCTACTACCGTCGTCCTTCATCATCATCCACTCCTCCTCCTCCTCTTCTTCCCCGAATATCGATTTCCAAAATTGAAACTCATTTTTGTCTACGTGGATCCAATATTTTTTTTGACAAATTATTTCAATACCAGCGGATTTTATTCTAGTCTGTCGTGTGCAAAACTTACAATACAGTATCAATTTTTCAATGAAATATTTCTCATTTTACTACCAGGATTTTAAATATGATGAGAAATTTTTCAAATAAAAAAAATGAAAAGTGATCATCATTTTACTCCTCCTCCTTCTCTTCACACTCAACACGTTCATCCCTCCAGTCCCAAGTTTAGTGACAAGACAGTTGAGACCAATTAACGTATCATACGAACGTCATACGGAGAAGGAGAGTACACAAAAAAATTAATTAATTTATCAATCATTATCTACATGTAGGAGCAGCAGCAACTAAAAATTCGACGGGTCAACGGACGACTGGGATATCCATGTCCACTATTAACGAACACTCCTCTCTCTAGTTAACTGTAACTCTCTGCGTGTGTGTGTGTGTAACTAGAACTTTTTTTATTATTGGTCATAAAAAGGGATGCTGCTGCTTTCCTTTCACTTGCACTATCAAAACTCTTCATGATATGATATGATTACTATTATGATACACACATTACGTGTCTTTTTAATGACAGTTTATCCCATGCTCTTTCTCACCAGTTCATGGGAGAAAAAATTGTGTGTTTTTGTATCTACATTCTACACACACACAGAACATACCTCAGCCGGCTTCTTTTGTGTGTCAAAAAAGATTGAAGAAAAAGTCTATAGATAGCTTTCTAGATTTTTACAATGTAATAGTGATCCATTGTGGTGTTCCCTTACTATTATTTTATATTTGTTAGTTAAGTTTCTATGAAAAAGCAAAAGTTCCATAACACATTTGATTAGCCTAACATTAAGACGATAGGAGAGTAGAAGGTCTGGTATGTCAAGTCATTTTTTTGAGAAAGAAAAAACAGCTTTACGACCAAAGAAAGTGCAACACACACACACACATATATATTTGTCCATGTGCATTCATATGTAAAGAATCTAAAAGATTTTATTCTCTTCTCTCTCCCTCATTCACGACTTCCTCAAGAGTTTTATGTGAAGTCAATTATTTTTCCATTGTGCATTTACTACTTTACCTATAGTGTGTGTGTGTGTGTACTTCATTTACCTTCTAACCCAATGACTGTACAGTACATAAAATGACAATTATGTTATACAGGTATGCAGGTGGAAATGTACGTATGTGCCTTTTTTACTATGAAACACGTAATCATGACGATATTTTGTTACATATTTAATCAACACTCCTATCCAATTTACACCTTTCGCACAAATTCACACTATATTCACTTACACACACACTAGAAAGGTAGGTGTATAGAGAGTAATGCACAACCAACAGTTCCGGCTCGTGCTTTGTTAATGAAAGAAAAACCTGTTGATTATAACACTCCCCCAGATATGCATCTAATCAATACAAATGAATTTCCTTACTACATATTTGGAATGCACTTTTCTGGATGCCATAATAATATTTTCCTTTTTTTGTTCAAAAAACTATATGCAAAATGTAAATACATATTTTTTGATAATTTTTTGCAACACTCATGTTTTACGCAGTATGCATACAGCAGCAGAAAGCTCAGCATTTGGAGAAAAAGTAATAAAGATGGTTAAATTTAGTGTCTAATAGGAAGAGTGAGTCTTTTCCCTTTCTTTAGGAGTCGCTACTGAAAGTAAGAAAGCTAAAAGCTCAAGAGTCAAGCTAAACAAAAAGTTCAAAGCTCTTTGGTTCTCGGTTTAGTCTTACCTGTTGATTGAAGTGTTGTTGAAATGACCGTACGTCGTTGAAGAAGTTGAGAGAGGGATAGAGTTGTACGTACACGGTGTGTACTTTAATGTGTTGAGAGTGGCTTTAAGATATGTGTGTGTGACACAGGTAAGTAAAGTTGAGGTAAAAAGGTACGTTGAGTCGACGGCCTTGATTTGTAAGTTTTCAGTTCCTGCTCCTTTTTGGACGGCAATCAGGTGAGTTTTCCAACACACTCTCCACTCTATTACAATTCACTCCCAATTAACGCGATATGTAGTTGACGTGGAAAAGTTGGGGGATAGAAAACAACGATCTGTAAAAATAAAAAAAGAACAAGTTCATTGTCAAATTGGTCTGTAAAGTAATGGACAACATTTGTAATCATTAAAAGATTTGACTAATTTGACGTTATGATTCCACACACTAATTTTCATTTTGGTTACTTGGAATTCACATTTTGTGTGTAGTGTCCTTAATAAATATTTTGTGGGGTAGATTAGAGTAAAAGATTTTGATTCAAAGTTGATGGCGTGGGTTGGTGGTGTTTTTTTAAATGTGAAATTGTCATTGGGGCTACTAATAGTAATTAGAGGAAGAGATGGAGGAAACAGGAAATCTGTTTTTGTTTTTCAACTAATTATTTATTTTAATTTGCAAAAGCACACTCAAATGTAAATGGAGAGAGCTGAGGATATCTTTGTGGATGATTCATAAGTGCATCATGATCCAGGGAGGACTGCATATCCACCCAAAAGAAAACGGAAAGACTTTTTCAATGTCTATCTTGTTTCCGTGTCTTTTCAGCCCGGTTCATAAATACTGCCAAAATCTTTATACAGTGTGTGTGTGTGTGTCTTTCTGCTTGGAGAAATTGTGCAGAACTGTTGGTCTAGTGTCAATGCAAAATGACGACAACAAGGAGGGAGAGCATAATGTGTTGTACGCATCCAGAAAAAATTATAAACTGCAAGGCTTCCGATGACAGTTGTGCACTCTTAAATATTTTTCTCCTCCAAAATACACGCCAGCACTAAGATAAATATCGTCCATGACTACTCCTCGCCCGACTCTCTCTCTCTCTTGTATTCTCTATCTTATGTAATCTGCATCAGTGTGTCTACTCTCACACACATTACAGTACACACACACATGTTTTTAAATGTAGGTCTGTATTTTTTAGAAATGTACTCTCTCTCTCTCTCTTTCTCCCAGTATGAACTCGTCGGGGATTCTGAATATGCAAAGAGATTTGAGCCATAACCTACGCAAACATCTGCCAAGAACAATCATCGTCGAGGACGTTTTTCCTCTCAGCTCAAAGTGGAGGACAAATTCACTCCACTCTCCAAAATTTCAACGTGTTTATGAAGAAAAAGGATCCACCTTCCTCCCCTCACACACCATACCGTCACCGTTGATTTATGAGGAAAAGTCCTTGTGATTTTTATGAGACACGAGAAGAAGAGGAAGATGAGGAAGAAGATGAGTGGGCGAGAGAAAGGGAGAACATGTGGGATTTTGTACAGCTTCTCCTCCTCCTTTACCATGCTTCCTTCAATCCAGGCGAAATTCGGGGTTTGAGATAAATAAAAAGGGAAATTATTGCCTACTTCCATAAACTCCACTGTGCACTAACGCAATGCAATACTAAGAGATGAGATTATTAATTAACTCTTCTAAATCTGTATAACTAATCCTCCAAATCTAAATGGTGGGAAAAATAGATTGGGACACTAAGGATCCCTGATTAATTTCAAAGTACAACTCCATGACCACTTTTCCTCTCAATTTGTGCAGGTAGTGGCTACACACACAAAATTTCTCTCTTAATGTGTCTCTCTTACCGCTAACAGGGTAAAAGAGCAAAAGAGAAAAAATACATTGTTAACGTCATGTTGCATACACATTACACATGTAGAGAGTTATTCAATAGTCTGAGTCTGAGCAGCCAGCCCACTTAGTTATCCTCTCAGAGAAGAGAAGTGTTGTAACTAATAAACCACAAAATGAAAGTCAGGGAGACCGCTTGAACGCTTCATTGAAAGCGTGCTGTTTACTGGTTAGTAAAAATTCAAAATAAAATACACACCTCGTACATGTATATGCAAACACCAAATTTTACTATATCAGAAAGGGTGAACCGTGTCTCTTTTGTGAAGTCACACACACTGCAATGTGGACAACTTTTTCTTTCTCCCTCCATCCTTGTGTGTGGAATTATGATGAATGAACTGTGAATATTTTGGAGAGTAATAATAAGATGATATTCCCAGGTCATTTTTTCATAAAAAAATTTTCTTCTCCTCTCCTTTTTTTCTCTCCCTCCTCCACGTAGACTTTTTCAGCCAAAAAGACAATGTAGGAGTACAACAAGTTTTTAAAATTTTGATGGTCTCACTATGATAATAAAAAAGAATATTTAGTATCAGTTTATGTTACACGGAAACACTTTTTTTCTCTCGCTTCTTCCATCATGACCATATGTACACGTACACAGTACACAGTACACACAATTTCATTTTAAAGAAAGGGAGAAGATTGGCATTCCATAAGTACATCCAATATCGGACAGCCTACAAGATTGTTTGTTGGAAGGGGGAATGCAAATAAATTGCAAATAAGAAAATTAAAGCAGAGTTGATGAATGACCGATAAAAAGGAACTCAGCTGAAACATCACACACACTCACACACACTCTCTCGTGTAACACTACAACACCTTGTAACCAAGATTAGGTTAAGTCATTCCAACTTTTTAATAGTTTGCAAATAAAAATGGGGGGAGAGGGGAAATTTGCAGTAAACAGAGAGTTGGGGTTGTCCTGAAAGAGATATAGGGAGAGAGTCAGAGTGAACTGTACAATATATAGGAGAGTAGAAAATTTTTAAAAATAAACAATGTGCTCATACACAATTTGAAAAAAAAACTAAAAGGGAAAAACGTAAATCAAAGACAATGTATGGGGCTCAAGAGAGATAAAACTCAACACACAATTTGCTAAAAAGGCGACACGACCAGCTTAAAAGAGGGGGAGGGAGAGAGTAGGGAAGGAGGGAGGGTTAGAAATTTTTATCATGCACTGCATAACTACATTGTATGTAGTACATTCTTATACTGTACATTCGGATGTGGCTGTGTCTACATGTGTGTGATTAATATATGAATGTCATTCCAGTCTTTGAATACACGGAGTACAGCCAACCTTCCTTTTCTACTGACTTTTTGCTTGTCGGAAGGAAAAGATTCTTATAATGTAGATATATATTGTAATATTGAAGGATTTTCTGTTGCACATTTGAATCCTAGCCAAGGAACCAAATGTGCAGAGTAATTAAGATACCTATACATATATCTATTTGTATTTATACTATTAGATTTTTCCACAGCCTGTATTACATAACCACGATAAATGTAATGTCTCTGTTCCATGAATATGCACCCTTATTATATAGTATGTGGACTGTTGCGCTTTAAAAGTACACATTTACCTACACACACACTTTAGACGAGTAAAACTGGGGAGGGTGGAGATATTTACATGATTTTGTTTCAACAAGACATTGTGTACTGTAAGCTGTGCTGTGTACTACACTTGTGTTTGTGTGTACATGGTTTTTTGGATAGATAGAAATTTTTTATGCGACTCGGTATGTATACGCCCATAGGAGAGAAAATGTGGTATTTAAAATTCTATTCGTATTATAATATACAAGAAAAAAATAAAATGAGTGTGATGGAGGAATAGAAGAGTCTTCTTCTTCTTCTTCTTCACCACTTATTACAAAAAAAAGAAGTTCCTCAAAACCATCCACTCAACCGTTCATCCGTTTACTCATCTTCTCTCTTTTTCTCTCTTCCTCTCTGTCCCCTCCTCTCCTCTCTCTCATCTTTATAAAATGGAAAATGAGGAGAAAGCATGACTTCATATTTCTATTTATATAAGTTAACCATGCAATTATGTATTCCAGAACCATTCCCTCAACTCACGAGAGTACAGACTCTTCTTGTCAATTTATCCACGCACATGAATCTCAACCCTAAAATTGCAAATATAAATACATTTTGCAAATAAATACACATGTACACACTCAAACAACATGTTATACTTATACACTCCCTGAATCAGATTCCCTTTCAATTTTGCTAATCAAAAATATTCTCCGTGTGTGTCTGTGCAAAACTCCGGGATACATAGTTATCAGTCACTCTGAGACTCATATAATCGACTCTTTTTTTCAAACCACATTCAAATAGGAAGAGACAGAGACAGTGCAGACTCTGCACTCTTCCACACCGTGGAAAAAGTGACTTCCCGATAACTCCAAATCTTTATTACCTCCGCTATTAATATGAATGGTAAAAATTTTTTGAACTAGTATTATACATGCAGCTGTGCTCAAGAGAGAAAGAGCTCTGAACTTAAACTTTGTGTGTGTGAGGGAGACAGATAGAGCTGAACTCTTGTACGTATTTGAGAGCTAATCAAAATGTGATAATAAATAATTTTTTAAAAAAACTTTTCAACTCCTTCATTTTCTGTACAAAATATTGTATGATCATTTGACCACTTTCATTGCACAATTAGAAATTGAATGCTACAGAAAAAATCCCTACTAAATCCTTATTGAAACACACAAATGCCCTATTCTGCTCCCTCCTTGGTTTTTATCTCAACTAAGGAATGAATTGAGAATTGAGAGACATGGTCACTCCAATCCATGTTTGTGAGACATGAGCGAAAATAAATGTGCAAAGAGAGAGAGAGAGAGAGAGAGACGGCGACCCGACATAAATCGCATAATTTTAAACATGTTGACTGGAACGAGGATGAGGAGTCGTCGACGACGACGACGACACAACCACTTCAATGCTACATTGATTTGGATGCACACATTGACCTATTTTGATTAGGACAATTTATGTAGTTCATTGCCTGTTTCGTTTGCCACTGTCTCTCCTTTTCTGCTGTTGCTTCTGTTTGTGTGTTGTTGCTAGTGGTGGATTCTCATGTAAAAATTGTGTGTGTGGAACTGTGTATGTATGGTGTACACAATCATAACATTCCATTCATTGTGATCTTGGATCATCATTTAAATACTACTACTGTCGCTACTAGTGTCTAAGGCAAGGCCCTTTTTTTCTTCATGTCAATTGCTGGAAATTATGGAAACTACTTGTGTCACCTTGTAACTTAGATGAGATCAATACTACACACAACCACTTTCTCAAGGCTTTAAAATTACTCCAAGGACTCACACAGAAAAAAAATGAGTAATATAAAATTAAGTCGGTTTTATTCACCGACTCCTGATGACATAAGCTTTTAAAAATACATGGTTAATATGGGATACATGCAGAGCTAAATTTTTATTAATTCGAAGAAAGTGTGGTATAAACGGAGAGTGAGAGAGATTTACTCCAAATTACTCACAATGTCAATATCCTCATGCTGTACTGAGAGTAGCTAATGTGATTGAAGATTGAGAAGAGGACCCTGTACACACACATGCACTGAACTAAAGTGTACACATGTGTATGGATGTGGACGCGTGACGATAGTCAAGTTGGATGTAAAAGTGAAATAATTCTAAATACACACATACCAGCAGAGTATATTTATGTATAGACGGTCCCTTTATGTGTGACGAAAAACGATACATATGGTTCATTCAATTTTTCTCTATCATTTTTATTCCCTCAATCCATTCATAAAAGTCTCTCTCAATAGTCAGTCAGTCAGCCACACACACATACACTTGAAAGCTACACCGCTAGTTCCATTCTGTTGTCACTAATCTTTTTTGCTGCGTATGTACGAAGACTCTTGTGGAAAATGAAAATGCATATGATTTTTGCGATATATGTTACGGGACAATAAGTACTGAATTTTATGCAAGTTAAACTGTTCTGAAACAAAAGGAAGAGAATTTCAGTAAATAAAACTTAAGACGGATAAAATTGTGACGGAGAATGAAAAATAAAAGGCAGAGAGCTCACCCACACCTCACACACACACTCTCTCTTCAATTTCTGACCTCAGTTCATTTTTTGTTTGTTCAAGAAGGGTGATTAGGATAAGACTCTCTATCTCTCTCACACACACAACTTTATACATTGAGGTAATCAGTTCAAAAATACTACTGCCAAATCCTGACTGGATACAAGAATTATGGAGTTTGAATCGTCATATGTACACACTTGATGTTAAAATGAGGTACGTGATTAAAAGTGAAAAAGAGTCAAAGTGTAGATACTCACACACACACTACTTTACATACACGCGCACGCAAAAATATTAAAACTGTATGTAAGTACCATGTTACATTGAAATTATTGCACTGGAATAGGGTGGTCGAAGTATGTGTACGCCACACAGAGCACACAGCCTTTGTTCCAGGAGTGAACGGAGTTCATGGAACAATACTCTGATTTTTATTAAATTCAACAAGCGGTTTGTGTACGGAAGAAACTTCTCGTATCTCATTAATAAAATTTGTCATAGAATTTAGTACTTTTGTGAGTTATCATTTTTTTACAACTTGTTCTCTGTGTGTATGCCATGTTGTATGTGTGTGTCATGACAGTAGGGGGTGTCTGTCGTTTTGAACCACACACAAATCCACTTTTTTAGCATCATCATCGTTTTAAAGTACAAACTTAATGGTGAGAGTAATACGAAGTTAAGAGAGACAGAGAGACAGAAAAGTTGAATAAATGACGCCACAATTTTATATATTAAATATACAGTGTATAGCTTGAGTCTTTCAATGCTACTCCTCTTAAAATGGTGTAACTCCTACTCCCCTCAAATCCAACACAGAGTAGAGTCACACAAACAATATAATATTTGCAAAGAAGAAGGGCAACAAAATGAGAGTCATAGTCATGGGTAAATAACTTGTGATTCACTAATCACAATGATAATAATATAACGTTAAGTTTTTACACACTCTCTCTCTCTTTCTCTACCTACACTTGATATAAAAATGTGTGTGTATACAGTTGTACAACCATATGTAAGAATTTGAGCAAGGGAAAAACCTTCAACAAGGGCTTCTTGCATCAACAATTGACATTGACAACATTGACGATTTAGCAAAAGAAGGTTGACCAAAGTGTCAATGACAGCCGCCAGCAACATTTTCTTCTCTGAAGAGGGGAAAAGGGCCTTGAATAAAAAAAATCTCATTCGTGTACTCTGTCTCTCTCTCTCTGTAACTACACAATACACACACACACATTATTACAATTGTATTATGATGTACCTCACCGTCAGCGAATATTTATCCCACACACACACACTCACTCCCTGTTCTACATGAACAATACTGACTTTTAATAATGTAATGCGACAAACAAAATCATCATCATGATTAGTCTCACACAAAAACACTCGTACACACAACAGAGTATTATTTCATGGATAAAATCCACAGAAAATATGGATATTAGACGATCAATTCTGTTTGGAACAAGTACAACTTGACATTTTTGCTACCCTACACAGATATTAATACACAATATGGAATATGGCTACATAACTTCCCTTCAGAAGATTCCTATTGTGACTGTCAATAAAAATGGAGGCACACACACACAACTGAACCCCTATGATGCAATCCTTGTGCTAATGTGTACGGGATGAGGTAGGGGAAATTATTTTTAGTGTCTGGCCATTTAATCACTCCATGATGGTTCATCATCATCATGGTACTTGTAGACTACAAGGTGATATTGATGGATGAAGATGTACAGACAATAAAATGTTAATTTTTGTCATCTCTGTTCCCAGCCATGTCATAAAAATCCCTCTCTCTCGTCTTCATGTAAAAGACACGAGGAGACGGGAGGAACAAGAAGCAGAGTCAAAGTCAAAGCTTGTGTAGGATAGGATGATTACGAAACGTTTACCTTTACCTACAAAAAGTGGAATGTGATTATGAATGTCAAATATAATTACACCTGAGAGAGTCGAAGTCAGACGAGGATGATGTTAGCAGAGGGGGAGAACAGAACTAGAGCGTTTTTTTAAATAGCTCTCTATATCTTAACAATCAAATGTGTACAAAGAAGCCACTACCACTACCAACGAAACTCTTTAACTACACGCTAAGTATGATGTAACCATGTTGTTAAAAAGAAAGGACAGTCACTGGTGAAAAATACATTTTTTTCTCGCGCTCTCTCTCTCTCCTCCTCGATCCCTTCCACGACAAGTTGAAGGCTCCTCACAAGGTGAGCCAACCATTGAAGATCAGGTAAAATTATTGAGTAGTAGTTTACACACTGTAGTGGACTGTGTAGTCAACTCCCTGACTACTTGATACTTGTGAAGAAAAATATGTACTACTCACCATTTTCAGGGGTAAAATGACCATTAGTTTTACACACACACACATACTCACTTGGACTTGGAAGTGGACTGCTTAGTCATATCTTAATTAATAATATGTTATGTGGTATGCTGTCAATGACGTACGGGGTTGAGGGGAGAGTTAAAGTATTTTGCTAGTTGTTGTGATCGATCGTGTAGTCAACAAAACTAAATCTCAATTTTAAACTGTTTGTCTTGTTTACCTTATGATAAGAAATTAGTCTGTGTGTGTGTCTTTGACTGTCCATGTCATGTTCCACAAAGTCAATCTTCATAATAAATAAATATTAGAAAAAAATATAAATAAGCCTTTACACACTCACACCACCACACACACCACAGAGACCTCGCTCTCCCAGTCACAAGTTCAAACGAGATGAGCAAAACAAATACATTACTCATATTTTATGTCCTACGATCATTATTACGTTTTACCTTCGTCTGGAACCTCCAAAATTTTTTATAAGTGGTAAGAAAAGATTTTTTTTTCTCCCTCATGTTTTGATCGTCAACAAATTGTAAAGTCTGAAGGTGTGCTTTCGTTCGTAGATTTTGTATACTGTCCAACATTCACACACAACATTTTCAAATCCCACTTATTATTCTGTTGTCCACTGATCACAAAAAAATAGTTTTGTAGTTTATATCTCAAGTACATTATACATTATACAAACACACAATTGATTAGACAAGTGATGCGAGAGTTGGGAATCCAGTTAAAAATTATTTATCCTGAACTACGCAAATTTACGGAAGGACACTCACTCACGCAGTTGAGTCATTTTGGACCCTACATATACACAAAATTATCGTTAAACCCTGTGAGTAAATTAATTTTAATCAGTTGAATATAATTTATACGGTTGAACCCTCACATTTGTTTACGTACCAAACAAAATGTTGGACTTGTGATTTTTCCTACATACTACATTCAAATTAAGGCTCATTACATCAAATTCTTTTGACCAAATAATATTTTGCATTGTTTCCAATTTAAATAATTACACTCATTAATTCTTTTTCACTTTTGTTATTGTCAAAAACTTTGCAATGAACTTTGTACAGAAAAATTACTTTAATATTTGACTTGTCGACTTGCGTCAAAAGATATCATATGAACTGAACTGCCTCTTTTTCTATCCCATTTTTTTGGAGAAAACGGTAATTTGATCGGACACGTTCCAGGTAAGGTGATGGAAACTTGTGTACAAAATAGGAGTTAGGAGGATCAGTTTTTTTTCAAAAAGACACACACAACAAAAGAAATAGGGTGCCGACAAATATAATCATCAAAAAATTATTGTTTGACACACAGGGAAGGTTATGGGGAATGAGAGAGAGAGAGAGAGAAAAAAGATAAGCGAATCAACGGTTGTCCTTAAAAGTACATTCAATGTCGATTTCTCAAATATGAGCCAACTATAGCGATGCCTCTATATAGACAGAGAAACACAATTCAAAGTGAGTAATATGTTTTACAGTGCAATGAGCTTGAGAGTGTTACGAGTCGTAATAAGAATACGAGGGACGATTGAGTGTGGCCAGAGAAACGAAGGAAGAGAAGGAAAAAAAAATTTCAAGTATGAAAATCAAGACCAGCAGACACTTTCACTAGCCATGGCAATCCCACTCTCGTTCAACTGTAAGTGGACGGACGGAAGACAATCTTGAAAATTTTATTCCGTCTCTTTATGTACATGTCCTTTTTATAATGTGGAGTCCTTACGAGTCAACCATGAATCTTTTTTACATATGCAATAAATGAGAAATTCGTCATTTCATCAAATTTTAAGAAATCCTCTTAGAATCACTTTTTAAAAAGAAACTCCCAATTTTGATACCACTAGGCTAATGCAACCTTCCTCCCATTACAATTAAAATTAAAATTACTGACTGAATGTCAAAACTGTATGTACCTTTGAAATAGTTAAAAATCCGTTTTTTCCAAGTCCATTTAAATGGGGTATTTAAATCACAACAAAATATTGAAAAAGAAAAATTTCTCTCAAAAAAAATCACAACAAAATTTCACTTGTAAACGAAACGGGATCACAAACCCATCACACAATTAAACTGATCACAGACAGAAATTAGCACTGAAGAAAAAGAGAAAAAAACAGCTACAAAAATTATTTACTATTCAACACTTTTCTTCAAACATTCATCTGTTGATTTCACACTCCGGTCTCTGTCATAATCCAACAAACAAAATTCTTCTTCTATCACTGGTCACTTTTGTTTCAAATTTATACTTCTCTCTTGGGTCTCTCAATTAAAGGAATTTCCAAATTTTACACTGACAACTGAAGAAGGGGTGAAAATCCATGTGGAAAATATAAAAAGCTTTTTTAAAATATATTTTGTGATTTCTATTAAAAGTCAAAGCTGACTGAGGATGGGGAAATGTAACATGAAATAAACCACGAAAAAAAAGTTGATATCAAAAAGTTTTCACTGTAAACTCCAATCCATACGTTTATACATCCACATAACACACTCTCTCATATGTGATAATAGAGCTTATCACGAAGAGTAAAGCAAGTAGAGAGAGCCAGAGGGGTCAATGTATCTGTATGGAATTTAAACTTGTTGCAAAAATTGATGCACATGAAACAATTTGCAAAAATATATAAAGATCTCTTCTTGTAGTTGACTTTTCCTTCAAAATTTTCGTTTTTTCTTTCTTTCAGTTCTGGTCTCCACACACAAAATAATTCCCAAAAAAATTTTCAATAAATTAACACACACACGATGCTTGAGCAAAATAAACTTTTCAAATTCACTTTTATCCAAAATAAATTTTCCTTCCGACTAATAATCCAACAATGAAGTTTGACAAGGGGTGTCCAAACGAATATCCGTTTTTATAAAAATTCTGGAAATTTTTCCCGGTCAAAATAAATTCAACACTGTGTACACTGTGTTTTGTTCTCGTGTACAGAGGAACGTTTTTTGGAAGGGGAAGAAAAGGCAGTATTGAGTAAAATCACAATGATTTGTTTTTGTGAGGACTGGAACAGGATTTGAAGGAGGGTGGAAATGAAGGAGGGGTGGGTAATCCAATCAATGGAGCACAAAGTAGATAATAATTATTGTGTGTCCCCACAATTACACATTAACACAGAGGCACACGAACCAAACTTCAACTTATTATTAACTGTTGATAGGGGGTTATCCAGCACACACACTCGACTCTGTCTGTGTATAGTGTGTGTGTGTTGTCACAATGAGACTGATTATCCAGGAGTGATAATCCGGGAGCCGGGGATAATTAGCCAGGTAAATAAATGGAGAATCCACTATCCGAGATGATGTAGTATTTAGTGTGTATTAGTGTGTATGTACACAAAATTTTGTACAGGGATTTTGTGCGATGGTAAACCAGCGGCTTGTCGAGAACATAACAGCACAGCGTCGTGCAGTACACTGTGCATGTGTTCAATTCGAAGGAAGGAACGAGTGTATGAAGGTTCAATGCTATCCTCACTGTTTGTGTGTGTGTGTGCTTTTGACTATATAATATTATGTGTAGAGAGAGAGAGACAGACAGAGACTCTCGTACATCTAATATGCAATAGAGAGACACAGGGGGAGAGAGTAGTAGTAGTAGTTGTACAGCTGAGTATACTCTTTAACTTGAAGGTAGTTTTCTATATTATTATTATATTATATTATACATGCTTTTAACTTTTATATCTCTCACTCTCTGTGCTCCACAGATGAGCGGCCTAGTACTGCTAACTAAATTATTACTGTTTCTCAACGTCAACGTCAATGCCGTCAATATAGTGCTCAACACACACACATTTATATTATGATACATGGGAGTGAGCACAAACGTTAACTAAGGCTCTTAAGTTGTAACCTCCACTCTATGATAATGCACGAAAACATTATTATACTTTAGACTGCCTTGTCTTCTTGGATGTGTGTGTCTTTCTGTCTTGTCTCTCTTTCTGTCTTCTTCCGAGCCATCTCTCAATCTGTGATATCATTTCCCTTGATACACAATACTAATATATGTGTGTGTGGGACACTGATTTAAATCTTTATCCAGTCATTCCAAATACATTTTTGTGGTTCATTTTGTGCCTGATCTGTAGCATAGGATTTTTGCTCGCGAAAAATGTAATATGTAGATATTTTCCAATATTTATTTAAGAAATTTTCCAAAAAATGAAGAATCAAAAGTTATGGCGAGAGAAAAGATGTACAAAAATGATTCACAATTTTCTGATAAAGTCGTTCCTCATTCCACTCGTAACATTGAAAAAAGAGGGAGAGTAAGACAATTCCCATCATCATGAGCCACCCAAACGTTTTTGCCATATTTGTATGTCAGTAACCTTCAATGCATACTCTGTTCATGAGTGAGTGTGTACATTTTTTACAAGGGTAGTAGAATCATCATATATCAGAGCCACACGTTGTTTTGAGCAATACAATTTGAATGAATGCCTACATGTATGCATGTACAATCCCCCTCATGAGATGCATACTTAATTTATATAACAATATCATATTTATTATAAGTTTGAAGGTGTGTGTGTGTTGACTCCACATTTATTTGCACATAAAAATCTCCACATTATATTCCCACATATAGAATGTGTGTGTGTGGACACATTGTGTAGATCTACACATGAGAGTACATATTTGGCATGCTGTGCTCTGTTGTTTTCTTAAACCATGCGGAATGCTGTAAAACATCTCAGTTTTTAAACTGGTGATGATTACTATTTATTTTTTGACTTGCAGCTTTGAAAACGTCATTTTTCGGTTCTCCTCCTCCTCCACCTCCTCCTCTTCTAATATGCAATGTAGAGGCCATAGACTTCCTCTCACATTACATATAACACACATATTGCACGCAACACATGGTTTTTTATACCAAGGTCACCAAATTATTATTCCTATTTGATTTACTCTTTTACCTATTCAAATTTCTCATGACACATTCCTCACTTTCCATGTAATAATTAAAACTTTAACAAGGGTATTTTGGAGTTCAAATTTTAACCTCATAATTTTTTATGACAACCCCCACAATGATCGAATGTCATGACTCCAGTCCTTACTCTTTTTTTAAAGAAAGAAATCAACTATTTTGTGTTCTCTTTCTCTCGTTAACAACCCTTCTCCCTCCACACGTACAATAAAAAATCATGTGTGTTCTGGACTGGAGAAAGAAACTCTCTCTTTCTCTCTCTGTACATTAACATACTGAGCACATGTTGCCGAAAATTGTAGATATTCTTATTAA
This sequence comes from Pygmarrhopalites habei, assembly GCA_009870185.1. Taxonomy (NCBI): domain Eukaryota; kingdom Metazoa; phylum Arthropoda; class Collembola; order Symphypleona; family Arrhopalitidae; genus Pygmarrhopalites; species Pygmarrhopalites habei. The sequence goes on along the minus strand of WJFB01000356.1, from coordinate 11,986 downwards.
CATTTGTGCAAGGTTACGAACACATCCACTCACTCTACACACGAGAATTATGGCATGCAGCTCAACTATAAAAAGTGACATTTATGAGAGCAACAGAATGAATGAATCTTTCATGTTCCCCCTTCCTCTCTCCCTCTCTTTCTTCTCCATATCATCAGCGGCAACCAATGAGTGAGTGAAAGCATGTTTTTTGTGGAAAAAAGATGCAATTGGAATTTCTCACGTCATGCAAATATTTTTATTTTAAGTTGCACTCCACACTCACTCGTAGGGGGAAAAACTGTTTACATTTTTTAGACGCAGCAACAGGGTCAGCGGACTTTTTCAAGAGTATAAAAACAAAGTATTTTATTTGCTTTTTTTCCCTCTTCCTCTGCACCATTGCCATGGTCATGCATGAGTACCCGAATATATTTGTCGGGGAGGAAAAAAACTGGCAAAAATGACAAATGACCCACAAATGACATTAAGCTTCTCTTCCAGTTCTATTTTCCCTGACAACTTCTCTCCCCTGTTTCTGACATGTGTGGAGATGAACTGAAATCAACTATCAAAAACAAATCTTAGCCCGGAGCTAATTAAATTTGGGCAAATAGAATCCTCATCTTAAAAATCATGGACCCAAATAGGATATTTAAGAATTAAACATATTTTAAAAGAAAGGTCACTCCACAAGTGTCTCTCCCTCCTTTCTGCAGTACTGGTGTGAGGAGTGCCCGCATTTTCATCCGTCTATGTGTATGAGTGTGTGTGTTATACATTGTCTAAAGCATACTTTCATCATCATCTCTTTATTAAACAGCTCTGCATCACTCTCCTCTCTCTCTCAAGTCAAAGAACTTTGGTTGGCCCCAGGCAATGTTGACGAGAAAAAGTTAGTACCGTTACATTGGAGTTCTCTCTGTCTCTCACTCTGCGTTCCACACGCACTTGCACTGTCATTGTATCCTTTTTGCCTGTGAGGCAAAAAAGGTATACTCCAACCTTTACATTGACTACATACAGTACACACACACACACTGTACTGCATGTGTATCTTGAATTTGCACATCCGATCTCTCTCTCTATCTTACTCTGAGTGTCTTTATAAAAAGAAGTCCCTTTATCCACCCACTCTGTTAACTCTTCTCGTATTACATTGTAGTCTCAACACTAGTTCAAGCAGAATCATCTCTCCTGTCTCTCTAGACTTAAAAAAGTTGGCAGACAACATGCAAAATAGGATGTGTCCCCTTCCGTCCAGTCATCATTGAGTCAGAACAAGACACACAACATACATGACAGATCTTCGTTTTGTCCTTCAAAAATTCCCATGACAACACTGCAATGGCCGGGAGTCTCTCTCAAGCTTAAGATCTACAAACTCAACTAACGACTTTAATTTTAATTAATCATATGCTCTCTCTCTGCGTTCGTTGCTGTGTGTGTGTGTGTGGAGGGAGATTCCCGACGAAGGAGGTAACAGTAATAAAAACTTGACATTTCTCAGAAAGTCCTTTTACAGACTACAGACACACACACACACACACAACGTTAATGGTACAGGTATAACTGGTAAAGAGAGTCCCTTTAACTATCGGAACGAAAGGGAGAAAGAGAGTAATTTGATTAAAAAATTTTTTTGCAGGTCAATCCTATCAGCCCAAGTAAATGGATTTTTGTAGTGTGAATTTGATTGTTTTCATTTGGGAAAGGTAGAGAGAAAAAGACATTCCATTTTTCACCAAAGCTGGACGAGGGGGTTGAGAGGGTATTGATCCCACTGATCTGTTGTTTTGACGGTAGGTCGGTTGGTCAACGACGATGAAGAAAAGGAGGCTCCAGCCTTGGAATCTTTTCTTCCTTTGGGAAAGAGAGTAGTCAAGACTCTTTTTTTTGCCTCGAGCTAATCTCATTTCATTCCTTCTTTTCAAAACACTCATCTTTCTGTGTTCTGCCTTGTCTTGTCCTGTCTAGTGTGTGTGTGTGTGTGTGTGTGTAGTCGTGGTGGTAGATTGGACTACAAAATGCGTGCACATTTTAACAGACCCAAACAATCTTCTTGTGTCTTTATAGTGTACAGATATGAGACACTGGATATATACCGATGCGTGATTTATATTCAAAAGTATCAAAACACCACACCGCTTTACCTGTCCAAATCAAAATGGAAAAAAGAGTATCATGCAGACTCAGCCTATATGGGGGTGATCCATAAAAAAAAAGTTGCTGGGATGTTGATTACATTATGTCTTCATCATTATGTATGCATAAGACTTTGTACTCTCTTCCCTAATATCTTTGTCTGGGGGAAACCTCCGGCTAACCAACAACAAGCCCATTTCTCTCTTTGCCTGCGTGTGTGTTTGTCTGTTTTGTGTAAAAAAATACATAAAAGTCCATAAATGATCTTTTTGTCATGGGCTGATCATGACATTTCAAAATTCTTCAACTTACGACCAAGTTTTTGGCTGGACTTTGAAGATTGAGTCTCCGCACCAGTCCTTATAATACACTAGACTATGATAGGTCCATTTGCAAAGGCTATATGCTGTGTGTGTGTAGAAGTACGAATTCTGAAATATGTTTTGTACACTTTTTTATGACTTGTTGTGTCGTGTGGAAGATATTTTTTTCTAGACTCAACAGGGTTGTCCCCAGACTTGTGCCTGTATGTACGGTAATGTATAGGAGTGAGTGTGCATAGTTGTGTTGTGTGTATACATATATACAGATACACAATGGACGCTAGGCTCGCATTAAAATATCAAGCGAAAGTGGACAGTCAAGAGGCAGGACGGAAAGGAGAAACCAGATTTGTGTTTTTGTGTTGTCTTTTGATGATGATCATCATCATTATACGAATTCCCCCCTTTTTCGTCTCTCTCTCTCTCTCTTTTCTTGTTGTTGGTTGTATACTAAATACTAGATAGATTTATGTACAACAGACTGTCTGTACATTTATTCTGTGGGTTTGACCCGCCAACTACCTTTCAATTTTTAAAGTTTTATTAGTCTTTCGCCCTAGCTAAACCTTCCATTAAATATACAACTACAACAACAACAGCAATCGCTCAATCCTTCTGTCTCCAATGGACACGCAAAGTTTTTTCCTCTCTTAATTTACGCACTCCATTCTTTGGGTCAGGTCAGACAGAAAAAAATGTACTTTCAATTTCTCTCTCTTTTTTCACATGTACCTATTTTTATTTCATAGCAGTTGTTGTGTAGAATTTAATTAATGTTTTTAAAAAATTAATCATATTTGAATCTCTCTCTCCATAAAATTTTGTGGTGTATTAGAAATTTTCTTTTGATATTTTTTATCGATATTTTCGAAATATCCATGTCTTCCGACCTGACCCGACCTAGAGAGAGAGAAAGATGGTTTCTCTATGCTCAACACACTTGTGTGTTCTACCTTCACCTTCAAATATATTCCTATAATTATTTTTCAGCTTCATCAGTTCTCCTTATAGTCATAAATTATATTACAAGTAAAGAAAATGAGTCTCGATCAATGTAACTCTCTCTCCATGGCTTATTAGCGCTCCTGGGATGTTATTGTTTGTGAGTGTATACGTACAAGCTCAAGTCAACTTTTGTGAAGACAAGGCTGGCTATCTAGTTTACTGGCTAGAGAAATTGGAAAAATTATTTCAAGAACTCATATCATAATACGGAGCACAGAGTAGAGTAGAGCGTACGAAGTACACTACAGTAGACTACAATCATATGTAAACGGAGGGTGGAGAAATAAATGAGTAGCCAGCATACATAATATAATTGATATATCTAGGCCTTCGTTAATTCCGGAAAATTGAGTTTGACAAGACTCAACGCATTGGTCATCTCTCTTTCTCTTATTGTGTGTGTGTGTGTCTGGACTAGTAGATATACATCTTGTTCAGTATCCACTCTCTGTGTATTGTTTAGACTCATTGCGTTGGACTGTTGGACGTCCAACATATTTTGTGATGGAAGAAAACACATGCGTTTAGGTCATTGACATGCCAATGTTATTGTTCATAAGTGTAGTGTATCATAAAAGTAAGTAAAGAGTGAGTGAGTGTGTGTGTTTCTGTGTGTGTGTGTGGACTATGGACATATGCGGCAAGATTACTTTTTCTGACTTATTTGCAAGAAGGAAAAATTCAAAATAAAGATAATAATTTATTGATTGTTTTCCAAGTCTCTTTTCCTCTTCCCTTCCTTTAGCTCATAACTTTTTTTCCAAAGCCTCCATTTCCCTTCCATTTAACTATTTGTCTTGAGGAGGAGGGAGGGATATCAATGACTTATTAGACACTCAACACACATTTCTAATAAACACTGTCATAATAATAACAAGGATGGACGTCCAATCTGAATGAAGAGTTAAATTTCCACTGTGTGTGTGCGTACATATGTGTGCGTACATATGTGTACACTGTACATTGTACATACGGACATGTCCACACATCCAATTATTTCTTAATTATTAAATATTATCATAATTACGGCCAACATCACATCAGCCTCAAAAATTATGATCTCCCCTCCTCAGTATTTGTCGTATCCATGAAAATCTTTTTAAAAAATACGAACACACGCACACTACCATCAACTGTCAAAGAACGACGATGACGCCGATCTATAGGAATCAATTCGACAATGGCAAAAATCTTTCAGCCCTCGAAAATGTGTGTGAGTGTATGTGTGTGTAAAGGAAGGCAAGGAGAGTAAGAGCAGGTGCAGTTTAATTGTAATAATGTGCCTTCGGTTCATAATAATGAACCGAAGCTTATAATTAGTCACAAGTATTATTAAGTATGTGTGTGCTTGGGACTAAGGTTGACTTTCTGGTTGTGTGTGTGTGTAGTGTAGCCATCTTATAAACACACACACACAATAATTATAATAGAGTGTGTATCGTAATTGTACAAATACAAAGAGGCAGGGGAGGAGGAGGCATGTATAAAGTAGTCAATAGCAATAGTGTCAGCGTGTAAAACGGTGGCTTTGCGTTGTTTTGGTCTGTATAACAAGGCACTATTACGACTTGAGAATCATTGTTTCCACTGACTGTGAACTGGTGGCAAAAAAATTATTGTGAAGGGGGGAAACCTCATCGTCAGGTCATTGGGAGTCAAGTGAAACTGAAATTCTCTATCTTCATCTCTCTCATTCACTCTCAACGTTTTTAAAGCGTAAACTCGTCTAGCTTTGAGTCTTTTTAGGGCCACTTATGGACTACTGCAGTAGTAGTACTACCGTCTACTATTCTTCTCCTTCCCTATGGTAAAAATCAGTGTGTGTGTATACACAGAGTACATATATACAATAATTTTATTTGGTAGGTACATGAGTACACATAAAATAAATCTTTCTGCATTCAACACAATTATTATTATTAAGCACTCTGACGCGTATACGCGCTCAGTCTTCTCTCAAGATCCACACAGATACATATGTGTGTGTGTGTGCATTCCTATGGATGCTGTGTATGTACATGTGTGTGTGACTTTTCATTTCTTGTTGATCTTATGGACGAGAGAGAGGAGAGGGTAAACTAGTAGCCACAGTGTATCTGTAGAGTGAGACACTCACACACATACACAACAGTCAAATATTCGTTTAACTAACTGACTCTCTTGCTTACTACTTTATTACTAGGTATCTCAGTTCACTACTGTAATATAATAATGATAGTAATAGACGTGTAACCAGTTGAGATGTGGCATCAAAAAAAAAGGCATACATAATCAAAGGGAACGCAATGAACTCTTGATTTTCATTTCATTTTCATTGGAGTATACCGCACTTTCTGTAACTCTTTTTCTCTCTGTCTCTCTTCTTCCACAAAATCCAAAGTTCCCTTTTCTCTTCATGCTTTATGTACTCCTTGTTTGTTTAGACCATTCCTATGCGTGTGACTGTGTGTGTAATGTGGAGGTAAAAGTGGATAAATTTAGTTGTTTGGATAATTAAATACTGTATCATTAGTTTAACCTTCCATTACAAGTTTTTTTTGAGGAAGGAGGCAAAGCATTTAAAGAAAACAATATCAAGTTGTTCATAATTGTTTCAACATTCATTTTCATGCTCAAATTTATAAATGGACGAATGGATGTTTAGCTAGTGTGAAAAAAATTGAATAAGAGAGACAGAGAAATAATAGAAAAAGAAAAAGAGCTGCTAGGAAAATGAGGGGAAATGAGGAACTTGTTAAAAAAATCTGATGGAAAAATATTAAATATGGGAGAGGGGAACGATTTTTGTTTGACTATGCATAATCATACTAGATTGGGATGTGGTTGGAGAGTGATTAAAAAAAATAGTTGAGAGTTGTAACTCTTGTTACTTGCATGGAAAAAAAAGGATTAACTGTTTAGCGACAAAAGTGTTGGGAGTGAGGGGAAGGTAATTTTTCGACTAAATTGTGTGTATACCATGTAAACATGACACACACACAATGTAAGCAAGGTAGTTTGAGAGCTGCTAAGCAGCTATTTTAATTAAACGAAACTCAATTTGATGATGATTTCTCTTTTGCGTAAAGGACTCAAATGATTTTAATGCAATTTTAAGACAATTTAACTTGACTCCCAGATCAATCCCTGCTCTGCTACGTATTGAAAATTTTCCATGATTCTTCATAAATCTTTTGCATTTGATTTCAATAAAATTGCTAACAGAAATCTTGGCCTTCGCTCCTCTGACACGCAAAAAAAGTTGAAAGACTCGTCAACATTATATAAAGTAGATGGATTCCTCCCTCAAACGCATTTCCATTTTGTATACAGAAAATACAGGAAAGCTCGTATATATTATGATTATAAAGCTAATCGTGAGTAGAGAAAGGGTCATTAGCGGTCAAAGATATTTACCCAAAATGAGCAAGGACACACAAAAATTCTACTCTCTAACATCTCAACAAATCTTAGAGTTGAGTCATAAACTATGAGTCTAAGCATGCAATTAAATGCGTGATATTTAACAGACCCCCTTCCTCTCCTTCTCCACTTGTACACAACTACACAAAGGAGTTCAACTCATAAATCCTTTCGGTATGTGAAAACTCTCAGCAATTTTGTCTTCAGGTAAAAACAAGGGAGTTTGGGAGTAGGAGAGAAAATTAGAAAGACAAAAACTGACCTGGTATAATGACCTAATCTCGTGACATTAGTCTCACAAATGTATGAAGAAAAAGCATATTTGTTTATAATGAATTATATTATTTTTTCCATTGTTTTCCTCTCTCTCTACAATTAGAAAAACAAAAGAGAGTTTGAAGGATGGACTGGAACTTGATTCTAAAATTTGGAGTCTAAATCCAAGCTTAAATCTGACATTGATATGCTACAGGTAATAATGTTCAAAAGCCAATTTTCCATAGTTTTTAACAATTCATATAATAAATTAAAACCAAGTTTGCGCACATTGTCACCCGCAAAAAGGGCGAGTTATGTAATGGTAAGTGGGTGGTAAATTGAGCCAGGAAGTTGAACGAAAGGGAAAAATGGGGATAGAGGGTCACAGGTGGATTCCACACACACTATTCTATCTCTTCCATCTACGCACTACCCACACACACACACTTTTTCCTATAACTTATGTACTCTGAGGAGTGTTTGTGTGTGTGTGTGATATTCCCTGGATGACAGGAAGGAGTTTATTAAATTACAAACTCCCTTCTATTGTTAGTAACCATTAATACACAGAGTAGAGCACACACTTTGTACGTACCGTAATTAAACTTCAATCAGTCCCCACCAATTCAATTCTGTTTGTTCAATTGGAGTTGAGAGTAATATCAGTCTCATACTTTATTTCCCATTTATAAATTACAATCTACGGCTAACACACATTATCCTCGCTCCCCAGACCACATGCTGTCACCACACACAGTCACTCAATTGTGTACACTAATATTGTGAGAGGAGTGTGTAAATGCGTGCGTGTTCATGACTTTATAATTCAATTAAGTATTAGTTAAATATGATGATACAACAGTTTATTTTTAAACTCATCATCCCTACCCACACACAAACACCAGCACAAACACACATACACAGTCATAATTAATTATGACCTGTTTGAATTCCCTTTCATCCTAAACGATCTTTTTCTTCTTAAAGCATTCATAATCCTGTCAAAATTGAGTTTGCATTGACGCCTGGCTTCTTCCACACCAGAAAATCATTAGAAAAGCATCAATCCGTCTTTCCCCTTCTTTTTCAACCTAAATAGATATTTAATGACTGAGTTGTACAACAGCACGCTTAATATTCCTTTTCACCATATTTTCCACTCCATATTTTCCTTTGAAAAAATCATACTTAAAATCATTGAGTCTTGAAATCGACTCTATTATATCCCATCTTCCTCTCAATTCCTTCCATTACATCCTCCATCACACACACACACACAACTACATCTTGTATTGTAAAGGTAAGTACTCTTGTACAGAAAAAAAGGCTTCAGCTCAACTCTCTCGCCTCAAATCTATCATGACACTCCACTCTTCTTTTGTCAGGGATTTTTTTTGTCTGTGTACCAAAACTTTTGTACAAACTTCTACGCACACACACACAGCGTGAAGCACAGTGTGAAATGACAATGTTACTTCTTGTACCCCTGTAGTAAATTCATTCTACATTACTATGCTCTCTCAAATAAATCGTTCGATTCTTACTTTATAAAGGAGGGTACAATACTTGTGTGTGGAGTTATGTTTATGTTAGAGAGACAGAGAGAGGCTTTTGTACACATAAACTACACAGTACAAATCTTCCTGCAGAGTATAATGCAAGTTGTTGCATCCAACTTCCACATCGTCGTTGTGAGTGTGTGTGTGTGTGTACATGCACAATCTCTCTCTCTCTTTCTGACTTTGGCTACAATGTGGTATGAATATCCGGTCGTTGAACTTATCAAACTTAGCACTTTTTTTGGTTCCCTCCACCAATGTGCAATCCATTGCACTGCAGCAGGAGGAATGGCAATACATACAGTACATATGATAGGGAAGGTATACTTCACTACTACAGGATAACATGAGGAACTCCATTGAGGAACCAGAATAATTGACCGACTGTGTATCCATCGCATAGCAAAACACATTAAATCCCACATCATACATATCACACTCATTCACTCACACTCACTCCTGATGTGCGGATAGAGAGCCACACACACATTTTGTGAAATCATATGGTTGGTTGGTGTAAGGGTGTAAAGGAGTGTGGAGGATTTTGAAGAGAAATACTGTGTGTGAGTGTGTGTGTGTTTCTTTTTATCAGTTCGCTATCATCGAAAAATAAAAGATGGTCTTCTTAATCTTTCATTCTAATCTATTGCCATTACACTCGGTTATATATAGTTATCCCCCTCCATTATCTTTTTAAATGTAGAGTATGATGTCTGTTCTCAAAATTGTACTACTGCTTTAGTATTGTGGTTGGTGATGCTTGTGGTATTGGCGTCCACTCGGTTCATAGCTCCACACTCCACACACACACACAAACAGTAGAAGTCGAGGGGGAGAGAACAAGAAGAATAATGTAGTGTGTAATACCTATTGTATAATTAAGTACAAGAGATAAATATTCTCTGTACTGTGTGTGTATGGAGCAAATTGAGTGTACAAGTGCAGAGACACTATTGTAGAAAGTACTAGAAAGCCTTTAAGATTTTCTAGTTTTCAATAAAAACTACCTCATATAATCACATAATACATCTGTAATGTAATACAGATTTCTGTTCGTGTAGACAAGTATCAAAACCAAAAACCTTTACACACAAAGTTATGGTGAGATTCACTCTTCCCCTCCTCTTCTCCCCCCCCCCCCTCTCTCTGTTCATAACTCAGGTTTTTATAATAGTCAAAGTTTTACAAGAAATTTTAAACAAATGGCAGCAGTACAACCATGTGCAGATTAATGTTTTTTCACATGTCATTTTTCTCGCTCCTTACATAAGGCAAGAGAGAGAAAAGCGATTGAACCATTCAATTTCCAATCTTGTACAAGAATCAAAGAAATAAATGATCGTTATATTTTATCATCAAACAAATTTTTACAAGCATAAAAATTATTGTATTAACCACCACACCACACTTTTCATACAAAGTGCAAATTTCTTATAAGTACAAATATAACTTTCCTCAACAACTCATATTTCTAATGAGGTGACTGTGTGTAAAAAGGGAGAGAAAAGACTGGAAAATTTCTTTTTTTACTTTTCCTTAATACATAATGAAGAGAGATTCATGGAGAATTAAATTGTAAAGAGAGTTCATTACACAAATGACCCAATGTTTTACATGCAGAATATATTACGAATTTTAAAAAATTACTACTCTTTTGATTTTAAATTTTTTTAAATAATCGTCTTACATTCATTATCAAATTAAGTTTGAGTTTAATAAACTTTGATCAAGAAAATCTTCCGTGTCTCTCCATCCCTCCTATTAACATTTAAGATTAACAAGCAAACAAGATGTTTGATAAAAGACAAGCAAAAATTCCGCCTGTCTTCGTCAAGAGAGAGAATCTTGACTTTTTTTCTTCTTCTCTCTCTCTGATCTCAGAACTGGAGGTTTGAACATGAAAACATTATGTAATTCCGCCCATCCAGCGTGGTCGTGTCTTTGTCTTTTACAGAAATTGTCTCAAAACACCATATAAACGCTAATATACACGTTCACTCTCAACACAGAGGGAAATGTGAGGTTGTGTGTGTGTGTGTGTGCTACGGACGTGGGGGAAGGCAAAAAATTTTCTTCCGATTACAGCATATCAAATTTTGAAGGAACGTGCTTGAGGACATTGGTTTGTGTGCGTGTGGATGTATTATGTGAGTGTGTGGATGTGCACTCCTCTTTCACATTTGCATGAGATGCAAAATAAAATGCAGAGGAGGAAATGCAGGGATAATAATTAGCAAGTCGTCGACAGTGGGAAGGGATCGTTGATACTCCACAAAGAAGAAGAAAAGAATGTCTACGACGACATTCATTCCTCCCTCACAAAATACAATACTTGCGTCTTGGTATTATTTTTACAAGGCTTGGCATCTCATAATATTTACTTGACAGAATCCATAATTCACAGTGAAAAAAGTCAATTTCAATTTTTCTTAAAAAATTTCCATGCTTGATCATTACAACAAGATCTGATAGATTACCCATTATTTAATCATAAATTAATAATAATTCATGATGGTCAAAAGGAATTGGGATTTCATTTCATTTCATTGCCTTTATTAACGTGTTAAGAACAGGTGGCAATCGCGAAGATTGTTTATCAACCCGTGAACACGGACGATAAAAGAAAATCTAGCCAAAGATGACAAGAGGCATAGATTTATAAAAAAACAAATCTAGCTAAGTTGTTGTTGCACAGATTTTAAAAAAATATAGAACCGGCCATTGATGGAAAGGCACGGTTAAAAAAAAGAAGAAAAAAAATCAAAAAAGAAAAAGGAAAAGGAAAAAAAATCCCGCCAATTTATCCCCTATTGCCTACCGACCCGCCATTGAATAACCCACAAGGATAGGTTTGGGGTGAAAACCTCCTAATGAGGGAAACCCTTAACATCACCTTGACTATCTTGACATATATATTTAGAACATGTATATATATGTCAACATAGATTTTGGCCGAGCACAATTATTAGAAAAATAAATGAAATTATGAAAGAAATGAAATGCACTTCTTAAGTTAGGGGGGGGGGGTAAGTAAGAGGATGAAGGATGGATCCATTATTCTATCATCCATTGGGCACTTGGGTTTTATCAATGTTAGTCTGTTAAGAAAAGAGCTCTACCAAAATTAATTAGTTGCCATATGTAAACACCGGAAGAGACAAGGAAATTGAAATTGAAACAAATTTGAAATCCTGTGTTCCCACACCATCCCTGGCGACCTCGATCCTTGAATAAATCAACAGACCTGTGATTTATCCATGGATCGAGGTCATCCAGACGCCCCACTATAACTAAGGGAAAACATGATAAAGTTGT